>JARQOC010000001.1:378801274-378848308 GCA_033576535.1 Allobates femoralis
GAGGGGAGAAGGGGGAGGAGTAGTGTGCAACTGCCCTTTATCCCCAAGTAACGAAACACACACTTTTTTTTGGATCAAAAATTAAAGTATGATTATTTTTTGTGTAACATAAAATAATCAGGTAAACATCACAAAATTTAGCTTTTTCAAAAAAAAAAAAAAAAATTGTTACATCACCAACATAAATAATTTACATTCCAAAAAATAACGACTTAAACAAAACATGCAAAAGTGTGCCCCAACCCCCCCAAAAAAACATCAATCACCGAACTAACTAAACAATGTGCACACAATAATAAGACAACAAAATACACATGGTGCAGCCCTGCTGACTACACCATGCACAACATGTTCAGGCCTCACAGCAGCAGGCACGATACACCTGCTGGTGCTGCCAGGCCACTGCCCCAGGGCCATTAAAATAGGAGCAGTATGCATCTCTACTGTTCCTGGCATCCTGCTGAGTCCGACCCTGGCTCAGCGGCTGGATTGGCACCACACCATGGTCGGTATCAAGCCAAGCCCCTGGACGGACCTCCCATGTTGTGAGGTCCACTGAATCCACATAACTTGCCGGCGTGTATGATGACCGATCCCTAAGACGCAGGAGGTTATGCAGCACACAGCAGGCCAGCACTACCACATCAATAGATTCCAGTTTCATATGCATACGTGTATGAAAAACCCGGAATGTATTGGCCATGATCCCGAACGCATTTTCAACCACACAGCGGGCCCGAGATAGCCGGTAATTGAAAATGCGCTGCTCAGAAGTAAGGGTTCTCTGGGGATATGGCCGTAGTAGGTGTGCCTGAAGTGGGAACACTTCATCCCCAACAAACACAAAGTTGAGATGATGGCTTGTCTCTTCATTTGAGGGAAAGTTCAGCCCACCTGTCCTTAGTTCTTGCGCCAAGGAGCAGTGTGCAAACACACCCCCATCTGAGATGCAGCCGTTCATACCAACGTCCACGTAGAGGAACTCATAGTTCGCATCCACCAGGGCCATGAGGACAATACTAAAATAACCTTTGTAATTGTAATACAAAGTCCCCGAGTTTGGGGGTTTATTTATCCTCACGTGCTCACCGTGCAATGCCCCACCGCAGTTTGGAATTTGCCAGCGGCTTTCAAAGCCTCGGGCTACTTCCATCCATTAAGCGGGTGCTTCTGGAAACTGCATGTAGGATGGCAGCAGACTACTCCAGATGGCCTCACACGTCTCGGGGATCAGGCGGCTCTGCAGGGACAGTGATACACGTGAAGTGTATTGCAGGTCGGTCCTTTACCGACCTGTAGCCAGGGACAGCAAAGTTACTGTCAAAACGCTTCTCAGCTGATACTGATACTGATGCTGATACTGATCGACACATCAGTGTCCTGACGCGCTATCAATGGCCGTATGCATTCCAAAAGGAAGGTGAAAGAGTCCTCAAACATACAGAGGTAGTTTCTGAAATCATGTGGACTACGATCCTCCAGCTCACTCAACAGGTGCATGTGTCCCGCAGGTGTCCCGGCGGCGAAGCCAATCCCTAGTCCACAGACACCATGGTCTGCGAGCCCGCAACCTCTCATATCTATCCTCCAGCCACAATTGCTCTTCCACCAAGGCAAGAGCCACAATCACATCTCCATCAGGGTCAAACATCATATCACGCATCAGTACCTGGAAAATTAAACCAAATAAACATCAGTACAATAACAAATCTTCCCACATCATCTAAAAAAAACACCTCCTTCTATATACAACTTCTGGCAACTTGCCCAAAGCATACCCAACAGTGTTGAGCACCGCACACACAGATATTTCCCCTTTCCAAGGGCCAAAACAACATTGCCCTGGAAGAAAAGGAAACATGGTCACTCAACAGCCTTGGCCCTCATGGATCCCTTTTGAGACGCAAAACGTCCTGAGCGTAAGGCTATATATGTGGCCCGAATGTACATGTGTCAGCACAAGGCATGTCCGTACATGTATGTAAATGTTAGATCATTTAAATATTATTAAGCAGCTATACTATGTAATTATACACATACCACAGCCTTTGTGTGTCATGCAGAATATCTGACGCCACGAAGAAGACTATTGATTACTCATTTTGTCCAAAACCCTTCCCTGATGTATTGTGAAGGCTGGATATCCTGAGCCATACATTTGCTGATGGCACAAGGCCAACTCCATTTCTGATAATAGCTACGTCCCAGTGTGTGTTGGTCAACGACAGTACTATGTGTCCACAATTCTGAAGATCCCCGCTAGTAATGACACACGCATCCTTCCAACAGGATCCTGTATGGCAAAGGCAAAAACTCCAATCAAAACACAATACTGTTGTGTCGTCATTAAAAATCATGCAGGCATTTGGCAGCACACAATAGTGTATCTGGGCCATATTAAGTAAGCACTATAAATTCCACCACTTAGGTGTCACGTACACTACACTATTGCGTTCCCAAATGTTATGGGTCGGTAAAAACAATACCACACACATCACACATGTTGGCACATCAGTACTTACTTAATGACTCTGGGCAGCAAGTGTGTCACACATCGGCCGTGAGAGCATTTTATTTGTTAAGTAACCAATCAGAACGTAGCGGCGTCTTCTAATCAATGTAGGCGCCTGGCCGTATGCAGGTGATGCAAAGTAATGTGCCAAATTGGTTTATTTTGATTGGTCAAGGTGAGGTTAAACAATCCCTGTTGTTGCATAGCCCCTGCCCTGACTGGAATGTGCATTGAGCTAGTAGTGTCTTATCACAAGTTCTCTGTTGGACAGATGGCACGTGCAGTCACATGCATTTTTACTTCCCGTTCTCCTTATTTAACGTGTGAACAAAACACATTTGTTTGATACTTGTTGTGCGCATTACCAGAGACTTCAGGTAGCGTCATGTAGAAGTGTAGCTAGCGTCGCATAAGCATCGTAATGATACTCTTTCTCCTGTACTACACATTGTTGTGTGTGAATCTTGACCAGACAATGTGTAATGCAGACGTATGTTTGTTTCAAAATATGTGTGTATGAGATGTGTGTGTTGACCAAATCACAAGCCACATCAGGACTGCCATTTCTAATGATAGCCCTTCACATAGTCACGAGTATATTTCCACAATAGAACAAACATGTTACCGCCAGCAATGCTTGCCCCCAGCCAACAGTACTAGCCAAACACAGGTTATTTGTGTGTCAGGACAGTTGATGGACACACAGAGTTGTGTGTGATGTATGCTGGCCATGTGTTTCTTACCATGGCATTCTTGGAAATTCTTAATTGTTCACAGATGGCTGAGAATCACGAGTTTGTGACCCAACTCATCACGTTGTACCAGGAATACCAATGCCTGTGGTGGGTGTCGCTGCCTGTCTATCATGATCAGGCAGCGTGGACTGCGGCCTACGTGCCGCTGGTGGAGCTGTGTAATCGTCTCCAACCACAAAAGACCTGGACAGCGGCGATGGTTGCGGAGAAGATCAAAAGCCTGCTCACCATGTTCAACTGCAGGCATAAGCAGTGGATGGAGGCACGATCCGAGGCTGGAGCTGAGGAGGTTCTTAGGCCCAATCTATGGTACTATGACCTCCTCAGCTTCACCCTGGGCCAGGAGGGGCCGCGGTGAACACGGTGCAGCTGGCGGTGTCCGCAACCATCTGTAGGCCCAGCCGCGTCGCAGGAGGTGGGTAATTTTGTTGCTGTGTGTGAGTTACCCAGTATGTTTTGGGCACAGATGTGTGTTTTAGCTTGCATTTCCTATTCACCATTGTGCTTTTGGTCCACCTTTTGCTTTCACTGTTGTTTCCTATGCATGTTTGGCTTGGCTCCAATTCCAAAAATATTCTGTTTATGGTCACTTTACCTAGCAATGTAGATCCTCAGGTGAGTATACGGCACAAGTACACTTGTTTGGCTTTTGGGACTGTCAACTCTGCTCCTGTGTCTTTTGGTCTTCTCCATGGTGTGCTTGCCGCTATGTTGGGTGGCCTATTTGTTTGTGGTAATATCATCAAGGATAGTGCTTCATGTGGCTTATGTTGTTTTTTTTTTTTTTTTTTTTTTTCAGGCCCCTCTGGCGCCTGGCTTCAGTGAGGAGGAGTCAGCAGCTGGCGAGGCTCTCCCATCCACATCTGTGGGAGAGCCAGTGCCCGGGACCAGTGGTGGGGAGTCGGGCTCAGGTCCCAGCTCTGAGATTCGACGTAGAAGACCACTAGCCCCAGCCAACATGGAGCTGGGTACCTGGGCGAAACGGGTCCTCCTAGATCGAGACAGGACCCCCGGCTTGGGTACATTGCCAGCGAAATGCTGGCCCGCATGGAGCCAGAGCAGGGGAACATCGCGGAGCGGGCCATGTTTCGTGTCCTGGAGGCGGGTGTGGATGGATCCCTGTGATGGGGGGGGTTTGTGGACGCTCCCCCAGAAGACCACCCCAGGGCCCACTGCGCCTGCCAGACGCATGGTGAAGAGGACGCAAACTCGTGATACTCCACCTCCCTCGAGAAGAAACTCCAGACAAGCTGCCACCTCCCAAGGCCGATGGGTCTATCAAGAGGAGGAGGGGGAGGCCCCATTGTCTGATCCAGCAGAGGATGAGGAACTTAGAGATAACTACTAGTCAATGCACAACCTTGGCCAAACTTTTTTTTTAGAGACCTTTACTGGGCTGGTGTTGCCCCTTTTTCATTTGACACAACATTATGTGTTGATAAAAAATTGAAACAATAAATAAAATAAGTTAATTTACACAATGTCCAAAGCTGTGTCAGACATGTGTGTGTTGGGTTATGTGGGTGTCATATAGGGTTTAGTGTTTATTGTGAAAATTAATATCCCAACATGTAACTTGTGTGTGTTTGAAGAAGGGAAGACACATGTGGTTTATGGTCATTTAAACAACATCATGTTGGAAAGACATTGCCATCAAAAACAACAAGAATGGTTTAGCTTAGGAGTAGCCAATACAGACTATACACGGTCCCAATGTGGGACACTATAAAAAAAAGGTGCCAACAGGGCAACTGTGTTAATCAAAAAGGTCCAACATGGACAACAATTTTTTTTGGGTGTTTTGCCCCATTATTGGGGTTGGGGGGGAGGGGTTATGGGCCATGCATGACTGGGCTCTCTGTAGGGCGACAATCATGGCACCCAGGCGGGCAAGTTGTAGCTGCCCTTCCTGGTGTGCCTTCTTCATCTGCTGCTGGGCCTCCTGGTGAGCCAGCAGCAGGTCGGCAAGAGTTGGTACACCTGTAGCGAAAATAAGGAGATTCTTGATGTACCGGGGTATGTGTATATGTTTCTTTGAGTGTCATGAAATTGATCATACGTACGCTCAACATCACCATCCCGGGTATCATCAGGAGGAGATGGTGATGTGCTGAGAGCCCAGCTGGCCGCACGTGCTCTTTCTCCTTCTGCAAAACATTGTAAGCCAATTTAAAATACAAAGACACATAAGATCCTCATGTCAGAAACACACACCAGTAAGTACATTGTAACGGTTTTATGCGTTAGCAGACACTTACCACCATACACAGCACCTGTAGGCTCAATGTGAGGGTGTGGGGAGGACATCTCACTGGCTTGGCCCTCTGGCCCAGGGGATGGTGGACTCCCAGGTGATGAGCCCATGTGTTCACCCTCTGGCTCAGGCGATGGTGGAGTCCCAGAAGGTGACCCCATGTCGTCACCCTCTGGACCTGGGGATAGTGGAGTCACCGGTGCTAATGGGCTGGGTGGGGCCTCCGAGACAGGTGGTGGTGTCCCGGGTGGCGTTGGGGAGTGTTGAGGCTCCCCAGACCCCGAGTCCTCCTCATCTGTAATAACAAACAGGAGGACACAGCTATTAGACAAAAGGAACACAACATGTGGATGCCACCTTGTGTGTGTTGCAATGTCCTGACAGAGTGAATGATAGGCGGCAAGGTTATTTTTGCAGCATATACTGTGGGTAGGGGCCACTATGGGTTGGGACCTGAGGCTAACAACAGTATAGAAATATATTGTTGTACAAATAACCCTTTGCTTAGCATGGAAGCTGCTTGTATTTTTCAAACAAAAACAGTCACTCAAATACAGGTGTTTGCACCATGCCTGCCAACACATAGCTTCGATATTGTATTCAGTGTTTGATATTGAGATCATTGTGTGTCTACATTTTATGTGTCACAGGTTCAACATATGTGTGGCAAGGTGTCATGTGTGTGGCATTGATATGTAGCTGTCACCTTTACAGTCAGGACACACCTCTTTTTGCAAACACACAGGTTAAGGAACACTATACCCCTCACCATTTTTATGACAAATGTGTTTGTCAGACAAAAACATGTTGCAGTGTAACCAACGTTCCGAGGCACATTGGTGACACCTCAACATGGTGGTTTAGGCAACATTATGTGGCATGTCCCAATACAACATGATGTTAGTGTGTTTTTTGGATATGTAGGTTGCAATGTGTGTGTTTGGCCTTGTCACATACTCACCACGCAGCCTGGCAATCCTGGCTCGAAGATCTAGAATACGCTGTGGGCACTTGTGCTTGAGGTCTGCGATTTTTTTTTTGTATTTGTTTGGAGGTCCAGTTTGTGCCTCAGGGCCCGCGGTATCCTTCTCAGGATTCTGTGTTTGCGAAGCCGTGGGTGCCGGTGATGGTGCTCACATCAATAGTCATGGCGGTCTGCCAGATCTATCAGGAGCAATAGCTCCGCAAGACCCCATGTGGGTGCACGCTGTGCGGCGGCCATGACTGTGCTGCTATGTGCAGGGGAGGTCCTGCACCTGACAGGCAGAGTGAAACCGAAAGAAACGTCATGATGTAATCACGCACACTAACGCAGCCAAACAACATTGTGAACACTAACAAGGTATGTGGACGCAGAGTGGGAGTAGTGTAGTAAACACATCCGCGTCACCTACTTCGCTAACCATTGCAGTACGTAGCCTATGCCACCGATGTGCGATGTGTACGCCAATATATGAACTATCATGTGTGGCAGTATAATGTACACAGTACATCTTCATAAACACACCAACATTAGCTTGCGCTATTGAATGGGCTCGTAATTGGACTTATGTAGTGGATGGTTGTGTAGGTGCAGATGCGTGTGGTGCTGAAGTGACAGCTCATCCAAGATGGCGCACTGTGAATGGACAGCCAATGGTAACACAGTAGCCCACACCAATCATCGCTGAGGGGGAGCGGTGCACATCTTGATGACGCGCTACCATAACACTGCTACTGCGCATGCACCCGCATTGCAATGACGCAAGGTCACATGACCGCCTCTTATATCCGGATCCAGGAAATAAGAAGCGTGAGATACAGCGTTCAGGACGCTGTCATCTCACACACTGCGGAGTCTCCATTCTCTCAGCATCATTACTTTGGTGAGTCTGATTATACCATCCATAGGTATAGACTAATATTACCACAGATGGATCATGTGCCAGCCTTTATTAGCCATTATGTGTTATAACAGGTTGATTCTTTTTTCTTGGTTTGATGGAACCTCTTGTTTGAGCAAGGTCTCTTTTGTTTTTCTTATACAGCCTATGTGAAGTTCTTGCATCATCTTATTTGAAGTAACACAGTGACAAGAATTAAGGCCACTTTACACGGCACGATATTGTTGCCCAACTACGATAAAAAGTCACGTGGTTCAGGCATTGCCGCCGATATTGTTCGTACGTTGTGTGGTGTAAATGAGCAATGCGATGCAAGACCGATGCAAAAACGATATTGTTGGGGAATTGTGCAGGCTCTCCAACTGGCCAATATTGGCTGGACGATCTTGCAGGATCGTGCTGTGTGACAGCGCAACTACGATTTGGAGCGCAACTTCCCCTATTCACTCCCATGTTAAATGGTCGTTCCCTGGGTCGCTGGTACACAGTGCGAAGGAGGGGGCGTAGACATCGCAGTTGCGTTGCCTGCCGTTATCGTGCGCGCTCCCGTGCCATTGTTTACAATATCGTAACAATATTGTGCCATGTAAAGCGGTCTTTAATGGTATAAGTTGTTTCATATTTCATTTTTGTCCTTAATTTTGAATTATATATTCATGTATCATGAGGATTTATCATGTATTATATTTTTCCTGTTTTCTTATTCAGCAACTGATAGGGCCGTTGGGCGGAAACTTTTTGCTTTTTTAATTCTGTCCGCATAAGCTGCTTATTAAAAATTCTTCAATTCAATTACATGTGCCAAGTTAATTTTTGATGTTGGGAAACCAGGTGATGTTGCTCAGGCGATCTGCTATCATCGCTCTGTGTGACACTGCAACAGCGATGTTACAAGCAGGGCCGGCGTTAGGGGGGGGCAGACTGGGCAGTTGCCTAGGGCCCCCACTCTCTTAGGGGCCCCCAAAGGAGCTGAACTGAAAATAGCAATAAAATAGTGAAAAAAATGTAAAAATACACATATTTGGTATCGCTGCGTTCGTAAGAATCTAAGCTATCAATATATGAAGTAAATTAATCCAATTGGTAAATGGCGTAATGGGAAAAAAATAAAAACGCCAGAATTATGTTTTTTAGGCCACTACGTTGTTACAATAAAATGCAATAAAAGGCGATCAAAATGTTGTATCTGACTCAAAATGATATCAGTAAAAATGTCAGCTCAGGGCACATAAAGTAAGCCATCACATATCTCTGTATCTTCAAAAATTAAAACATCATGGGTCTCGGAAAATAAAAAAAAAATTTTTTTTTTTTTACAAATTTCTGTTTTGTTTTTTTTATGATTGAAATAAAAATGATGTTCAGTATGTTCTTATTCTGACCTAGATAATCAACTTATGAAGTCACTCTTACCATATAACTACGGCCTGTTCCACATCTAAGGTTGGTGTGCGTTTTGCTAAATTTGCCTTTCTAGCCGTTTTTACCGCAAAAAACGCATTAAAAACGCTAGCGTTTTTCCCCCATGGATTTCAATGGGAACGCATGTAAAAACGCATGCAAAACGCATGTGCGTTTTCAAAAAAGCAAAACGCATGCATTTTTGCGAACGCAGCACAAAACGTCTTCCCCGATGTTTTGGGCAGCGTTGGCAAAAACGCATGCGTTTTCTGTTTTTGAAAAAGGGAAAAAGAGGCCTATTTTTCCTAAAGGAAACAACTGAAATTTCACTTGATTTCTGAATACTGCTCTGTAAATGGTTACTTTTATTTGAAACCATCCTGCCAAAATTATGGCTGATACATACAATAATACTACAGTTGCTTACATTTGAAATTGGCTGCCACTAATAAGTAGTAGAATGGAAATAAGCAGCCAACTATGCATTTTGGACATAGCTGCAAGATCATAAATAGGTTGTCCAACATTTTTTTATAGTCTATGCTTAAATGATTTTAAAATAATAAATCTGGATGCTGAATTTTGTGCATTTGTCACAAATTAGTGCCCAACGTCTCAGTGGATTTTTTTGCACTGTGGCCTGGGTTGGGTTGTTCAACAGTAGAATAAAATATTCTAGGCATGAATGGTTTTGATTTAATAAACTGAGGCATATTCACTCATCAGCACCCCACAAAATGCAATGGACCATAGAAGTCTGTGATTAGCTACTTTGTTGAGATGGCTAAGGGCCGCTTCACACTGCGGCGTGATCCGGTCCGATGCTGTCCGGGATGCCCCAGACAGCCGTGGACCGGATCAGCACACAGGACTGGGGTGCTAATATGCCCTCCGGTCCGGTGGGCAGCTGCAGCCGCTGACAGGTCAGGATCGTGGCGCCCGTGGTCCTGACTTATCAGCAGCGGGAACTGCGTGCGCTGCACAGCAAACCGGAGGGCATATTAGTCCTGTGTGCTGATCCGGTCCGCAGATGTCTGGGGTATCCCGGACAGCACCGGACCGGATCACACCGCAGTGTGAAGCGGCCCTAAAAGAGCTCACGGGCTGCAGCAGTTCTGGTAAATGCAAATGGAGTGGACATTGCTTTCAGAGACAGTGCAGACCTCTGAAACCACGTGCGTTGAATTTACATGGAGGCTTGATGGTGTGTATGCCTGTTTATTATATTAAGGGCTCGGACACACTCATCCGAACTTCACTGAGGAGACTCTGAAGGGCTGGAGCAGTGACCCTAAACGGCTTCTCCCTATCTGGACTAGGAGTCTGGAGCTGCACAAAAACACAATCAGCTGACAGCCCCGTCCAGATAGGGAGAAGCCATTCAGGGTCACTGCTCCAGCCCTTTCAGAGTCTCCTCAGTCAGACTCTGATGAGTGGGTCCGAGCCCTAAAAAACATTCATGCTGGAAATCCAATCAAGGCCAAGCTCACACACTGCAAAATAAATTCCATTGCAGGTATGGACAAAAATTTGTGACAAATCCACAACCAATGTGTGATTAAATTCACATGTGTTACATTTGAATTTAGTTGTGGATTCAGTCTCAGGGCTGTTTCACACATGCATGAAACCACGGACGCGTGAAGGCCCCGTTACTCGGGGAAATATCTCTGGTAACTGTGGGGTGTTGCCATTTTTAAGCGACATTGCTGGAGAGTTGCTCCGTGTAACAGGGTGATATCACTGGTGATAGTTGCTTCAGCAACATCGCCTGGTTTAGGACAATGTCCTGAAACCTGGCGATGTTGCTCAGGCGATCTGCCTGAATCGCATTGTCTGACATCGCAACAGCGATGTTGCAAGCAACTTCCCCCATTGAGTCCAATGTTAAGGATCGCTGCCAGGGTTGCATTTAACCCTGGCAGCGATAATTGCTTTCAAAATCGCCGCTGCGTTGCCGGTTATGTCTCTTCGTCTGACAGCTCACAAGCAGTCTTGGCAAAGCTCCCAAAACGAGTGCTCTCCCGTGAGTTGCCGGCGATGTTGCCAGAGATGTTTCCACTAGTAACAGGGCCTTAATGTTGGTTTTAGGCTGGCTTCACACCACGGCACAGTCCGTCCAGGGCTGTCAGGTGTAAACCAGACAGCCCCGGACTGGTTTTTGGCCCCATAGTAGCCTATGGGGCCAGATGGAGCTGGATGGCAGCTCTCTGCCATCCGGTTTCCATATCTCCGGATGAATCCGGGAGAATTCGGAGTATTCTCACCGGACACAAAAATGTTGCTTGCAACGTTTTTGGGTCCGGGGAGAAAAAAATTTCCCAAAAAACCTGTATCCGGGATTCACCCGGATCCGGGGCAATCCGGCACTCCCTAACATGGGAGCCTATGGGGCTGGATTGCCCCGGTCCAGGACGAACCGAGAACCGGACACCGGCGGCTGCACGGCGCTGTGATTTCAGGACCGCGGCTAACTCCCTGCGAGCCACAGTCCTGAATCATTAGCAGCTGCAGCTGCGTCCAGATGCACAGAGGACCAGAGGGCACATTAGGCCCTCCGGTTCTGTGTGCTGATCCGGTCCGGGGCTGTCAGGTTCATGCCTGACAGTCCCGGACCGGACTGCGCCATGGTGTGAAGCCAGCCTTAGGGTGCCTTCACACTGTGGCGTGATCCGGTCTGGGGCTGTCCGAGATGACCCCAACAGCTGCGGACTGGATCAGCACACAGGACTGGAGGGCTAATATGCCCTCCGGTCCAGTGTGCAGCCGTACGCAGCTGCAGCTGCTGACAGGTCAGGAGTGCGACACCGCGGTCCTGACATCAGCAGCGGGAACTGTGTGCGGCTGCACACCGGACCGGAGGGCATATTAGCCCTCCAGTCCTGTGTGCTGATCCAGTCCGCGGCTGTGAGGGTCATCCCGGACATCCCCGGGCCGGATCACGCCGCAGTGTAAAGCCGGCATTACACTGCAGTTTTTTCCATGATTAGGTTCGATCAGGTTTGTGTGTTAAAACAAGGAGAGGAACTAGGAGAGCAGGGAAAAACTATGATTGAAAGATTGACACCTGTTCTGCATTTTGGAGACACTCCTGGATTTGACACACAAACCTGATCAAACCTGATCGAACCTGATCGAACCTGATCAGGGAAAAAACTGTGGTATGAAGGGCTGGCTTCACACCACGGTTTTTTGGATCCGGGCCTGTCCGGTGTGAACCAGACACCCCCGGATTCGACTCCGGCCCCATAGTAACCCTACGCCGGATGAATATCTTTTGACATCCGGTTTTTGGATGTCCGGCAGAATCCGGGGCAAATCGGATTTTTCTGCCGGTCACAAAAATGCTGCTTGCACCATTTTTGTGTCCGGGGAGAAACATCTCCCCAAATCAAAACCTCTCGGATTCGCCCGGGACCAATCGGCACTCCCTAACATGGGAGCGATTGGGGCCAGATTGCCCCGGTCCAGAAGGATCTGGGAACCAGACACCTGCGGCTCCATGCCACTGTTATTTCAGGACGGCGGATAGCTCCCCGCGAGCCATGGTCCTGAATCACCAGAAGCGGCAGCTGCGTCAGGCTGCACACAGGACCGGAGGGCATATTAGCCCTCCGGTTCTGTGTGCTGATCCGGTCTGGGGCTGTCAGATTCATCCCTGACAGCCCTGGATCAGATCTTGCCGTGCTGTGAAGCCAGCCAAACCATCCTGACACCATGCCGTTTGTGGCTGTGGCGTGGATCCATGTATTATGGATCGTGTGACACGTGTGCTATGCGTGGATAGCACATGGACAGCCCGTCATTGCATAAGCACCTCCCTCTAGCGCAGCTGCTTCTTTCACTTCTGGTCTGCTCTTGGGCTCAGTGAAGTGAATATTTATGACCTTAATGAGCGGCCCCGGAAGTGAGGGGGACAGGCAGCGCTGGAGGGAGGGGAATATGAAAATATTTATTTTAACACTTTAAACTTTTGACCGTGGATGTGCAGGATGCTTTGGAGCAAAATTGGACCGTTTTTCAGCCGAAAAACGGATATGTCACCTTGTGGAGCACACGGACACGCATCTGCTCCACACGGCGACACGGTCCATGCAAAATAACGGACATGTGAAGGGGGCCATTGCCTCCAACATGTGTCTGCACGGACCGCATATGTGCCGGAGGAATGGATGTGTGAAAGAGGCCTCAGACTTTAAAGGAAAACTAGATGATTATCCACAGCACCTCGTGGAAACGGAACTCTCTGATGGCGGGTTTACATGTTGCGATATCGTAGTACGATTTCAATGAAAAATCACGTGGTTCAATCGTTGGACCCGAGATCGTTCCTGCGTTGTATGGTGTGAACGTCCAATACGATGCAGGAACGATGTCAATGCGATATCGGGGATTGAATGAGCGTGCTATTCAATGCCCCGATATTGAAGGGAGATTGGAGTCGGATCATGCTGTGTAAACGCACAACTACGATGCGATTTGAAACGTCACCCATTCACTCCCATGTTAAAGGATCGTTCCTGGGTTGGGGGGTGTAGACATCGCACGGACGTTGTATTCCGATATCGCAGCGTGTAAACATCCAATGCGATGCGGGAGAAACGTGCACTAATTGCGCGCTCCCGCGCCATTGAGTTGCGATATCGCAACGATATTGAAGCGTGTAAACCCACCATGAGTTCCTCACATTTGGGCGCATGTCCTAGGCCAGGGAGATCCACCTAGCTTCACCAGCATCCATAAAGAAAAGGAAGAACAGCGCCTCACAAGCTGGTAGCTTACATCTTCATATATTTATTCCATCCACCACAGCACAACGTTTCGGTTCACAACCTTTTTCAAGTGCATGAAGGTTGTGAACCGAAACGTTGTGCTGTGGTGGATGGAATAAATATATGAAGATATAAGCTACCAGCTTGTGAGGCGCTGTTCTTCCTTTTCTTTAAAGGAAAACTGTCAGATGGTTTAGGCTGGCTTCAAACCATGGTGTGATCCGGTCCGGGGCTGTCCGGCATGACCCTGACAGCCCTGGACCGGTTCAGCACACAGAACCAGAGGGCCAAATGTGCCCTTCCGTCCTGTGTGCAGCCGGATGCTGCTAATTGCAGCCCCAGCTGCTGATTTTTCAAGATCATGGAGCTAGCCGCGGTCCTGAAATAACAGTGGCATGCAGCCGCCAGTGTCTGGTTGCCGGAATCTCCAGGTCCAGGGCCCGGATAGCCCCGGATCAAAAAAAACCGTGGTGTGAAGCCAGCCTTATGCCCTCGCAGCTATCACTGTCTGTACCTGTAGCTTCATAATACTATTCTAATCATCACTGTCTGAGCTCATAGTGTAATGTGAAAGGTAAAAAGAAAAAAGCATTTATACACTAAAAAGTACCTTCACATGCAACAATATTGCTAGGCAATTTCACTGGCAATTTGCTGGTTGCAGTGAAATCATAGACACATTGTTCTATTTTGTTGCTGTGTGCAAATGGAACAATGTGTCCATGATTTCACTAGAACCAGAAAATTACCAGTGAAATTGCTAGCAATATTGCTGTATGTGACAGTACCTTTACATTTCAGTCTACACCTTGGAGAAAGGAGGCTGTCTTGCAGGATAATAGTTAACTCATTATTATTATTATTATTAGTATTATTATTTATTTATATAGCGCCATTGACTGTTTCCCGACCTATGACACTGTACAACGGGATCCGATCGGTACTGTGAAACCTTTGGATCCCGGCGTCAATCTCTGACAGCGGAATCCAAAGGCGCCGCAGCAGGGAGCGTGCTGTTCCCTGCCTGCACCGGATCCCACGATAGTATTGCGGGAACTCCGGCGCTCATGTGACAGGCCGGGACCTGGCTAGACCCCGGATGCTGTCACTGAGCACTTCCGGGTTGTGGTTGGCAGGCGCTGCCAACCACAACTAGTCCGCAATTCTGAGAGATACAGTTCATCGGTATCACTCTGAAGTGATTGGACTGTGGAGCAGGGTGCCTCTCTATGGGGCTGTGTAAAAATAAGAATTAATTAAAAAATAAAGTTTTTAAAAACCTGTAAAAAAAAAAAAAAAAAAAAAAAACATAAAAGTTCAAATCACCCCCCTTTTCCCCCAATCACAATTAAGGTATTAAAAACATAACAAAAATACACCTTTGGTATCGCCACATTCAGAATCGCCCGATCTATCAACATATTAAATCCGTTAATAAGAGCCGTAAACTCCGTAACGGAAAAAGAAATCCAAATGGCAAAATTACGTTTTTTTGGTCGCTGCAACATTGCTATAAAATGCAATAACAGGCAATCAAAACAGTGGATCCACCCAAAAATGGTATCATTAGAAACGTCAGCTCTAGACGTAAAAAATAAGTTGTCACGCAGCCCCAGATCCCGAAAAATGAGGACGCTATGGGTCGCAGAACATGGCGCAAAAACTCAATTTTTTTTATCTCAAACTTCTGAATTTTTTTTCACCACCTAGATACCAATAAAAGTATACATCTTGAGTGTCTACGAACTTGTACAGACCCGAGGAATCACCCAGTCACGTCAGTTTTACCATATAGTGAACATGCCGACTAAAATACCCAAAAAACAAACGTGTAATTGCCTGCGAGCCACGGTCCTGAATTATCAGCAGCTGCGGCTGCAAATTACCCATCTGGCTGCACAACGGACCGGAGGGCATAATAGGCCCTCCGGTTCTGTGTCCAGATCCGGTCTTGGGCTGTCAGGTTCACCCCTGACAGCCCCAGATAGGATCTGGCCGTGGTGTGAAGCCGGCCTTACATGTTGAACGGGCAAACTAGGACAAGTACAATGAATGTGGACAATCAGGTCAAACAGATACAGGAGGGGAGAGAAGATCCTGTCCGCAAGGATTCACATTGCATGGCCAAAGTACCTGTGTGATGTAATGATCAGGTAACCATAGTGGGCGGAGCTAAGCAAGCAAACTCATATTAAGGGCTCATTCACATGTCTGTGCCTCCGCCACGTAAGCAATACGTGCCGACACATGCCGGAGGCACGGACATACGGGGACACGTTCCCCTATGGGCAAATTCACTCATCCGTGTTTCCGCACAAACCATGTCTCCGTGTGGAGCACATGCGTGTCCGTGTGCTCCACACGGTGACAAGTCCGTTTTTTTGCGGAGCCACGGACCGCATTTTTGTGCAAATGTCCTGCACACGGATGTTCACAGTGTGACATCCGTGTGCACGGACCATGGACAAACCAAAAAAGCCTGAAAATTAACAATTTCATACTCACCTCGCTCCAGCGGTATCTGCTCATCTCACATCCGATGCCACTCATTAGGGCTCATGAATATTCACTTCACTGAGCCCTAGAGCGGACCGGAAGGGAGAGGAGCAGTGGCGCTGGAGGGAGGTATGTATGCGGGTGACAGGCTGTCCATGTGCTATCCACGGCCACACAGATAGCACACGGACTGCACACATGTGTCATACGTCCGTGACACATGTGTGCATGCCCCGCCCCCAAATGGCCTTGTTCCTCACATCCGTGGTGACACGGATGTGTGAAACCGGCCTTTGTTATAGGGACTTGGCTCTGCCTATTGTAGTCACATGGTTATGACATCACATCAGGCTCCCAACATGTTCTAACTTAAGACTGAAATGTTAACTATTAACCTGCCAAGCTGTCTCTGTCCTCCAAGCTGGAGAGTGACTGCCTCGTTACATAATGGTACCTTCACACGCCGCAATATCGGCTGGTGATATGAGGCGATCTAACGTGCGCGTGCACGTTTTTCATGCTCGCCTCAGATCGCTGACGGCGGTGTTACATGCCGCAATCTCGCCCTGAAATAAAGGCGATGTGTCGCACCGGAAATCGCCTCACCCACAGCAGAACCAATCCGGTCAAATTTCCTTGCCGCTTCACACGCCGCAATCCCAAAGGCAATGTGGGCGTACATGGTCAGCGCTGTGAGGAGATAGGCGTGCCACAGTGGTTTACACAGTGCCCCATACGCACTCATTGGACAACACAACAGCGTTATGATTGGTCAGCCTGCTCTGGAAGGCTGGTTATTACACGACGCCATTGAAGATGTGTGTGTTGCTGAACGGACAGCTCTTCAAACATGGCGCACTGTGAACTAACAGCCAATGGGAACACAGTAGCCAACACCAATCATTGCAGACAGGGCACGGACTTCCATCACTACCGCGCTATCACATGCCACAACACGGAAATATCGCCTTCATGATTGAGGCTGATTTCAGAGCAGTGCTCAGTAATCAGGCGACAGGCGAGACGCGATTTATCACCGTGAAATTCCCCAATCACACGCTGCAACTGTGAGGCAATTTCACGGCGACTGCTTTAGGGTACCGTCACAAGGGGAGATATCGCCGGCGATGTGGCCGAGATCTGCCTGTTCAGGCGATGTTGAAGCGACATCGCCTGTGCGTCGCCGCGTGTAACAGGGCGACTGAACGGCGATAAGTCTCATTTTCGGAATTTAGAGATTTCCCAACGGTGTCGGGAAATCAGGCGATCAAGCTTGAGCGATCAGTATAGCTACTGCCGTGTGACGCGGCTATAGCAATGGCTCAGGCAATGTCTGAGTTCAGCAAATTCATTCTGTAGGCGTGGCAGGCACTTCGTTAGGCGCGGCCCATATGCGGCCCACCAAATGCGTTCCAATTGGACGGCAGCAAGATCATGTATTATTGGTGGAAGCACCTACGTTACGATTGGTTATATGTTCCCAGGGCGCCATTTTGGAGGAGCTGTCCCTTCAGCACTGCACATAATTTTCTGCGTCGTAGGGATGCTGCATCATACACGCCAGTAAGTTATGTGGATTCAGTGGACTCCAATACCGGAGAAATTCAATTGGGTGACTGGCGTGCCCACGACTCTGGCATAGCGCCACTCCAAGGGTTAAGCCAGGGCCGTGTCCAGCAGGATGCCAGAGCCAGCAGAGACAGCTACTGCTCCTATTTCAACAGCTCAGGTGCTGTGGAATGGCAGCAGAACATGGTGTAGTGTGTGGGAATACTCCACCCTGGAGTGTTAGGGTATGTGCACATCAGTCGTTTTGTGGGCTGCTTTTGGACGTTTTCCGTCTGCGTTTTCCGCTCAGTTTTATGTTAATTTATGTTAATCCTACCCTCCGGTTGGATTAACATGCTAGTCAATGGATTTTAGAAAACTCTGTCTTCACTAGAACGGTTTTCTTCTGGTCGTTTTCAGTCAAAACTGAGTTTTCTCAGTCAAAACTGAGTTTTTCCACCGGTTTTCCAAAAATAGAGCAAGTGACTTCTTTCCACCGTTTTTCCAGCGGTTTCAGCTGATCAAGTGCACAAAAAACTCAGTTTTCAAAACCGCCGAGAAAACCGCCGAGAAAAACGCTGTAAAACCGGGCGGAAAACGAGCAAAAAACGAGGGACACTGCTGAGCACAGAAAACTCAGTTTCTGCTAAAAAAAAACAGGTTTTTGGACGGACTGCAGAGATGCACAAACGTCAGATGTGCACATAGCCTTACTTTTCTCCCAATATTCCTGGCTTTATGTTAACACAGCTACCTTTTTCGCCCAAATAACAATTGAACACAGATGTTCTAACACCATGTGCTATGTTATGTTGTTCTGTGCACGTTTCTTAAAGCGGCCGTCACACTCATCCATATCGTGAGCGATATTGTTAGCGATCACGTGCACGCGCGATCGCTAACGATAGCGCTCACATCACTGGTGAGCTGTCACACAGACAGACTCACCAGCGATGTGGAGCCGCGATATCGCTGGTAACTATGGTACACATCGGGTTACTAGGCGCCGCGCGGCGCTTAGTAACCCGACGTGTACCATAGTTACCATCTCCCAGCATAGGCTCTGCCGCTGGGAGATCGTTCATCGTGGTGTCATGCACCACGATGAAGCAGTTTGTTAAATCGTTCATCGCTAGATATGAGCTCCTGCTCTCATATCTGCGATGTCACGATCAAGCGATTTTACATTGTAAAATCGCTTCATTACATGTAACGATGCCCAAATGATATCGCTTAAGCGATCAAAAAGGAGATCGCTTAAACGATATCGGGCTTAAAATGGTAGCGTGTGACGGCCGCTTTACTTTGAAATGTAATGTTACAAATTGTTACATGTGACATTCACATTGCTTTTGGCTCCAAAACAACTTATGTTAAAAAAAAAACATCACACACACTGGTGTTGCTATATGGCACATTAAATTGACCTGCACACAAACCACTCTGTCATTGCTTTACTTCAGCATGGGTTCAATGTAAACTTGCATTTTTAGACAACGCACAAAGGTAGTCCACAGACAAAGGGAATAGCCCCGTACCTGTGGCATTGCCTGCAAATGTCATGTCCAATGGATTAAGCATTTGGTGAACAGTGTATGCTGTATGTGCGGCTTCGTGACCAGATGTCTGAATCAAGTCACAATTGCATACTGCCTCACACAGGTGTTCCGGGGGATATTTGGCCTCCGACACCATTGTGTGGGTGAACACAACACGCAGACATCAATCTCCGCGGCTGACAAATGAAAACGCTGGTGTGACGACCAATCGGAGTGGTAGGGGCGCGGTCAAATACTGTGTGGCACGCCTTGTTGGGCAAATTTCGGATCACATTGCCGGTGAGGTGGTGCTGTGTGACACGGTGATCTGAAGAGCAGACATCGCTTCAAGGTTGTTTCAGGCGATTCCGGAATCGCCTGATCACCCTGGGTTGCCGGCGATATTGCTACGTGTGACGGCTCACGAGCGATGCGCGTTCATGAGATCGCCGTAATATTGCCGGCGATATCTCCCCGTGTGACGGTACCCTCAGTGCAACATATCACCTTTATGGTGGGTTTACACACACCAATTTATCTGTTCAATCTCTGAACCAATCTCTGGTTGCAGTGAAATCATGGATACATTGCTCCATGTTGTACACAGCCACAAAATGGAGCAATGTATCCATGATTTCACTGCAGCCAGAGATTGGTTCAGAGATTGAACAGATAAATTGGTGTGTGTAAACCCACCATTTGGATTCCCAGGCGAGATTGCAGCGTGTGAAGGTACCATCAGGAAATGTCAGTGTATAAATGCTTTTCTTTCACATTACACTATGAGCTCAGAGAGGGATTATTAGACTGGTACTGTGAAGCTACAACTACAGACAGTGATAGATGGGGAGGCATAAACTAGCTGACAGGTTCCCTTTAACCTACTCCATGAAAAAGCATGGCATACGGTGAAATCCACATTGAAAATTCACAAAATAATGATGATCAATGCTACAAATTTCAAATCCCACAGTCTAATTTTCAAACAGATTTTTTCTAAGACCTGTGAATGGAGTTTGGAAATCTCATTCACTTGCATTGTAAGTAAATTGCTACAGATTGCTGGTGAGGATTCCATACCATAAGTCCACAGCAGATCCCAAATATGTCCATCAATCATAAAATAAGGGCTCATTCACAAGTCAGTGATTTTTCTCATATGCAAAAAAAGGTATGCTTTTCACCAGTATTTTAATCAGATTAGAGCTTCATCAGACTTTGGTCAGTGCGTTAGTTTTTAACATCAGAGTTTCAGCAGTTTTACTTGGATAAAATACTGAACTGATAGGGTACCTTCTCACGCCACAACCGCGGGAGACATTTTTGGAGGCTATATTTCGTCCTGGAAAGATCGATGCCAAAATTGCCTCCTTATTGCAGCGTGTATTTCGGGAATTTGGCGGCGATAAGACAAATGTCGCCTGGTTTCGATTTTAGAGCAGAAAGCTCTAAAATCGAAACCAGGCGACATTTGTCTTATCGCCGCCAAATTCCCGAAATACACGCTGCAATAAGGAGGCAATTTGGCAGCGGTGTTTCCAGGGTGAAATATCGCCTCCAAAAATGTCTCCCGCGATTGTGGCGTTAGAAGGTACCCATAGAGGAAATTTATATAAAAAAAAAAAAAACGTACGTTTTTAAACTTTTTTCTCAAATATATATAGCTTGTTAGCATATGTACATCACTGGTAGTAGCTGAGTGCTGCAGAGTACTTTTTCTATTTGGGTTCTTATATCAGTTAGGGCCAAGTCACACACACAGATATTTGTGTAGATATTGTTCGCAGATCTCTGGTTGTAGTGAAATCATGGACACATTGTTACATTTGTACACAGCCACAAAATGGAACATTGTGTCCATGATTTCACTGCAACCAGAGATCTGTGAACAATATCTGCACAGATATCTGTGTGTGTGTGTGTGACGTGGCCCTTATGGTGGGGTTACACGTCCCGATATCGCGGCGATATCGGAGGCAACGACGCAGGAGCGCGCATTTAGTGCACGTTTCTCCCTGCATCGCATCGCCAGTTTACACGCCGCGATATCGGGATGCAACGTCCCTCCGATGTGTACGCCCACCAACCCAGGAACGACCAGTTAACATGGGAGTGAATGGGTGACGTGAGCGTAGACATCGGAGTTGGGCTGTCACACGCAGCGATGCTGGTACAACGGCCTTGCGATATCGGCGAGTTGAATAGCTTTGCTATTCAACTCCGATATCGTTTTGGCATCGTTCCAGCATCGCGTTGGATGCCAAAACAATACAACGCGCACACGATATCGGCTCCAACTCGCGACCCACGTGACTTTTTGTCGGAGTTGGGTCGGAGTTGGACGCCGATATCGCGGCGTGTAAACCCACCATTAGTGAAAAATAAACATAAAACCATTGACTTGATTGTTCCAGATTGATCCCAGCTTCAGATCAATGTTATACAAGTCTCCATGCTTTTGTGCAGACTACTCAGTCTAAATGTGCCGTTACACGCTAGGATATCGTTAACGATACCTTAGAACGATCACGTGACAGTGATCATTCCGACATCATTAGTGCATTGTCACACACAAGGATATCATTAACGATATTCCATTCGGCAACGCACCAGTTAAATAGGAGAGCAAGGACTGAATGATCTTTTAAAGCGGCAGGAATTGGAGATTTTTGAACAACATCGTTCAAAAAGGTGTCATGGTGGGTTTACACGCCACGATATCGTTTCGATATCGCAACTCAATGGCGCGGGAGCGCGCAATTAGTGCACGTTCCTCCCGCATCGCATTGACTGTTTACATGCTGCGATATCGAAATACAACGTCTGTGCGATGTCTCCGCCTCCCAACCCAGGATCGCATAGTTAACATGGGAGTGAATGGGTGACGTTTCAAATCGCATCGTAATTGGGCGTTTACACAGCACGATCGGCTCCAATCTCCCTTCAATATCGGGGCATTGAATAGCACGCTCATTCAATCCCCGATATCGCATTGACATCGTTCCTGCATCGTATTGGACGTTCACACCATACAACGCAGGAACGATATCGGGTCCAACGATCGAACCACGTGACTTTTGATTGAAATTGTACTGCGATATCGCAACGTGTAAACCCGCCATCACACTGAACCATGAAGCTTCTTCAAGCAGCGTTAATTGGACGACAAACGATTTGAGGTCAGGATCTCATTTTTTGGATGAACGATCCAACGTTTTTCCATCCTACATCGTTCGTTTATACGCAACGACGCACAAATGATATCGTTAGAACGTTCACAAATCCATGACGTTTCAAGGATATCGTTAACAATATCCTAGCGTGTGAAGCGGCCTTTAGGGAAAAAAAAAAATCAAACATATGAAGTACTCCATAGACTATCGTAGGTACCAGTGATGGAAAACACTCATATCACTGGCACAAAAGAAAGCCTGACACCTAAAGCCACGTGCACACGATAAATATTTAGGGAAAGCTGATAAAAATGACACCTTGATATCTGCAATCTGATGTCTTATTCCAGAGAAATCCATGATTTTCTTATGTGTAAATGAGGTGTTCCAGGTAATAGGCAGGACACAGAGCTGCATGAGATTCTGCCTCCAGAGCTCATTCTAAAGCGGCCGTCAGACGCTTCCATATCTTGAACGATATTGTAAGCGATCACGTGCACGCGCGATCGCTTACAATATCGCTCACATCGCTGGTGAGATGTCACACAGACAGACTCACCAGCGATGTTGGCCAGCGAGATCGCTGGTAACTATGGTACACATCGGGTTACTAGGCGCGGCGCGGCGCTTAGTAACCCGACGTGTACCATAGTTACCATCTCCCAGTATAGGCTCTGCCGCTGGGAGATCGTTCATCGTGGTGTCATACACCACGATGAAGCAGATTGTTAAATCGTTCATCGCTTGATATGAGCTCCGGCTCTCATATCTGCGATGTCACGATCAAGCGATTTTACATTGTAAAATCGCTTGATCACACGTAGCGATGCACAAACGATATCGCTTAAGCGATGAAAAAGCAGATCGCTTAAACAATATCGTTTAAGATATGGAAGCGTGTGACGGCCGCTTAAGGGCCACGTCACACACACAGATATCTGTGCAGATATTGTTCACAGAACTCCGGTTGCAGTGAAATCATGGACACATTGTTACATTTGTACACAGCCACAAAAAGGAGCAATGTGTCCATGATTTCACTGCAACCAGTAAGTTGGTCAGAAGTTGGACAGATAAGTTGGTGTGTGTAAAGTGGCCATAAGGGCTCGGACACACTCATCAGAGTTTCACTGAGGAGACTCTGAAAGGGCTGGAGCAGTGTCCCTGAACGGCTTCTCCCTATCTGGACTGGACTGTCAGCTACTTGTGTTTTTGTGCAGCTCCAGACTCCCCGTCCAGAGAGGGAGAGGCGGTTCAGGGTCACTGCTCCAGCCCTTTCAGAGTCTCCTCAGTGAAACTCTGATGTAACTAGGAAAGTGTGTCCAAGCCCTAAGGCTATGTTCACACGTAGCGTAAATTTTGCGTATTTATGCAGTGGTACTTTTTTATGCGTGTATGGTGCAAAAAAAAGTGACTGCATTCACAGACCAGGCTTTTTTCGGCGTGCTTTTCCCGATCCAATTGTATAATGTACTCTATGGTAAAAGTGAGACGAAAAAGGCACAAAGAATTGACATGTCAATTTTTCTGCGCACGCGCTTTTGCAGTGACAGTGCGTGCGCAAAAGCTATAGCTTTTGCTGAAATGCATTTCCAATATTTGCATTTCACTGCATTTATCCAAGTGCAAAATAGCACTGCGTAAATGCAGTAAGACATAGTAAATACGCCACATGTGAACTTAGCCTAAATAAAAGGGAGAATTACTAGTGTAATATGTAATGGCTGCTCTCTTCTCTCCTGATTTCACTGCAGAACTGTGTGGGATTATAAAGCCAAAGTCAGATGGCTGTAGATTCTCTCATGAGAAAGAATTGGATCGATTGTGCAAATGACACTCAGATTAAACTCTGATCAGAGTTTAATCCAAGTGTCACCTTAGGCTGGTTTCACACTGCGGTCAGATCAGGTCAGGTTCGATCAGGTTTTGTGTTTCAAAACCAGGAGTCTCCAAAACCTAGAACAGGGGTCAATCTTTCAATTATAGTTTTTCTCTGCAAGTTCCTCTCCTGGTTCCTCTCCTGGTTTTGGCACACAAACCTGATTGAACCTGATCAGTGAAAAACCGCAGTGTGAAACCAGCCTTAGCATGATCCAATTCTCTCAAATGAGAGAATCAGAGCAAACTCTTTGGCTGGCTTCACACTGCAGCAGCGTCCGGTCCGGGGCTGTCAGGAGTGACAGCCTGGACCGGAGTTTTGCTCCATAGGAGACTATCGGGCTGCACGGAGCTGGATCGCGCCAGGTGGCAATTATCTGCCATCCGGCTGCTAGCTCGCCGGATGAATCCTGCAGAAGTGGGGAATTGACTGCCGAATCCAAAAACGTTGCATGCAACGTTTTTGGAATCGGAAGAAAAACCCCACTTGTCCCGGCTTCATCCGGTGAGATAGCAGCCGGATGGCAGATAATTGCCACCCGGCGCGATCCAGCTCCGTGCAGCCCGATAGTCTCCTGTGGAGCAAAACTCCGGTCCAGGCTGTCACTCCTGACAGCCCCGGACCGGACGCCGCCGCAGTGTGAAGCCAGCCTTTGACACCTTTCACTCTTCTCCTCAGTTCTAAAGTGCAGGCCCCCATCACTGACCTCTGTACTGATGATCTAGCCCAGGGGTCTTAAACACACGGCCCGAGGGCCGCATGCGGCCCCTGGGGCATCACTATGCGCCCCGCGGCACCTTGGACAACTTAATGATGCATCGCCCCAGTGCAGTGGGCCGCTGCAGTCCTCACTGTGTTATGACTTCCGGCCACAGCACTAACGAGCTCTTCTGCTCAGCAAGATCAATGCAAGCCATCAGCCAATGAGAGGCCTGCAGCTGATGGCGGCGTATGACTTCACCTGTGGGCCTCTGGCTGTCAGATTGCATTGATCTTGCAGAGCAACAGAGCTTGTCTGAGTGGCGGCTGAAGAAAGTAATAGCACAGAGGAGGTCGGACGTCAGCACAACGTGGCGACCTCCTGCACTGGAGTGATGCATCGTTAAAGTGAGAAAAGTGTTAAGGTACTGTCACACGTGGCAATATTGCTAGCAATTTCACTGGCAATTTGCTGGTTGCAGTGAAATCATGGACACATTGTTACATTTGTACACGGCAACAAAATGGAACAATGTGTCCATGATTTCACTGCAACCAGCAAATTGCCAGTGAAATTGCAAGCAAAATTGACACGTGTGACGGTACCTTAAGTGTGTTTGAGTATGTGAGTGTGAGTGTGTATGTAGTGTGTGTGTGAGTGTGAATGTGTGTGGGACTGTGTCATGATGTGTGTATAAGAAAGTGTGTGTGAGGGTGTGTGTGAGTGTCTGTTTGTATGAGAGTGTGTGAGAGTGTGTAAGTGTGTGTGGGTATATGTGGGTGTGTATTTGAGGGTGTGTTTGAGGGTGTGTGTGAGAGTTTGTGTGTGAGGGTGTGTGAGTGTGAGTGTTTGTGAGGGTGTAAAAAGAAGGTAAACCAGGATGGGGGGCATCACTATAAAAGTAGATCAGGATGGGGAACATCACTAGAAAAGAGGATCAGGATGAAGGACATCACTACAAAAGGGGATCAGGATGGGGAACATCACTACAAAAGTGAACCAGGATGCGGGACATCACTATTAAAGAGGATCGGGATGGGGGACAACACTACTAAGGGGGATCGGGATGGGGGACATCACTAGAAAAGGGGATCAGGATGGGGACATCACTAGAAAAAGGGATCGGGATAGGGGACATCACTACAAAAGGGAACCAGGATGCAGGACAGCACTACTAAAGGGGATTGGGATGGGAACAACACTACTAAGGGGGATCTGGATGGGGACAACACTACTAAGGGGGATGGGGATGGGGAACATCATTAGAAAAGGGGATCGGGATGGGGGACATCACTAGAAAAGGGGATCAGGATGGGGACATCACTAGAAAAGGGAATCGGGGTAGGGGACATCACTACAAAAGGGAACCAGGATGCAGGACATCACTACTAAAGGGGATCGGGATGGGGACAACACTACTAAGGGGGATCTGGATGGGGACAACACTACTAAGGGGGATCGGGATGGGGGACATCACTGCAAAAGGGAACCAAGATGAGGGACATCACTACTAAAGGGGATCAGGATGGGGACATCACTAGAAAAGGGGATTGGGATGGGGACATCACTAGAAAAGGGGATCAGGATGGGGACAGTACTACTAAAGGGGATCGGGATGGGGACAACACTACTAAGGGGGATCTGGATGGGGACAGTACTTCATAATGAGGACCAGGATGTACTGTAGACATTACTACAATATTGGGACCGGACATTACTACAAGAAGGGGATCAGGATTTGTACTTTACTACATTGAGCAAAAAATTCTGGTATTACTAAAAATATCACTTAGTCCTACAAGGGATGTGGCCCCCGATATAAGTTTTTTTATCTGTGCGGCCCACTAACCCAGCCGAGTTTGAGACCCCTGATCTAGCCACTTACTTGGCCATGGAGAAAATGGACAACATCTGCCGGTAAATCAGCTCCCTGCCTCCAAGCACTGCCACTCCCACTCTTCCTCACATCTTCTCTGGCTCACTCTATATTTGACGCAAAAGAAGTCACCAGGCTAATCTCTTCTTCCTGTAACAGCCCACAGGTGACGGGATACGCAAGGACTGCACGGAACACAGAGTGTTAAACAAATGCACTTTTAATACAACTGGGGGAAAAGTGCGGGAAAGAAGGGGAAGGAGCTGGAAGGTGTGCAATAGTAAATACAATATAAATAACCACTGTGACTAGTTTGCCGAGAATGCAAGGTCTCTGAATGTCTTTAAATAAAGAAATGCAAAGTCTTTATCGAGCGAGACGCAGAGTATTTGTTTTCTTTCTATAACTTGTGTATTGAACTGTAGAATCTTTTCCTATCTGTCCCTAACTAAAACAGTGTGCACACTTTACTGCGAGTTTTACTGCAAGTTTTACTGCGAGGTACCTCGTTGCCGTTGGGGCCCGTAATTCGCTGACAGGAGCCTGTCGAGTGCAGTCCTTGTCCTGGATTTGTGCCTTGCTCGTGCAGTCTGGCTCCTCACTCCACATCCAGTCTCTTTAGGTCTGTCTCTCTCAGCAACACACGTGGAACTTGTCTCTCTTCTCCTTCTGGAGATCCCACCCATCTATCTCCTGGACTGTTCCATGTCACTCTCAGCAGCAGTTTTATCTCTGCTATCCTTTCTTTTTGGCAGCAGGTGGCAGTATAACACAATGAAGAGTCCACAAAACAGTCCTTTAACCATATATATAAATGTTAACAGGTCTTACATTTCCCCCCCTCTTTAACATCGGCCGTCCCGGCCGATACTCTCCTGGGGCCCTCTGCACGGGAACACACAATGGCAACCTCTGCCGTGCTTTACAACCTGCTGCCTGGGAGCCAATGTCTTACAACCGACTCCAGTGGCAGAATACACAAATTCATCTGCCAAGTACCGATCAGGGGGAATACCAGCATTAGCCCGTTCAGTCCTACGTGGAGCTACGGCTAATTCACCAGACGCTGGTGCAGTAGCAGGGAGTACAATATCCTCGTCATCATCTCTGGAGATTGGTGGCTCATGCTCTGCAGGGGTGGCACCTGCATCTTGAACGGATGGGGGGTTCGACCTTCCCCAGTCTGTTGGGTTGGACGGGGCCCGCCACCATTCTTCATCTTCAGAGCCCTCCTCGAGAGTAACAGGAACGGGCACAGGCACAGTCCCCGAGTCGCTTTGTCCAGTTCTGTCTTCTGAATAGCAGGGCCTCAGCATGTTACGATGCAGGGTAAAGGTGCCGCCTCCCCGCTCGCTTCTCACTTCGTACACTGGCCCGTGGGGAGAGACTCTTCTGGTCACAATGTACGGCTCTGGTTTCCAGTGCTCACTCAACTTGTGTCTCGGGTGTTTCTCTGCAACTAGCACTCTGTTTCCTAGTAAGAACGGGGCCTCATGTACAGGTTCCTGCCGGGGGTATATATTTTCTTGCAATCGCTTGGTGACAATTCAATGGATAGTCTCCAGCCGTCGACGGTGACAGTCAACCCAAGAACCTATGCTCTGACTTTCACTGATCTCGGGTGGAGCCAGGTTTAGTTCTTCAATGCCTCTTCCAGCTCTTCTGAACAATAGCACATATGGGGCGTACCCAGTGGTGGAGTGGACACGGTTATTGTATGCCCATACGAGTTCTGTGAGATAACTGGGCCAGTGACTCTTACGATCATCTTCCAATGTGCATAGCATTTGTAGGAGGGTCCGGTTAAAACTCTCGCAGGCTCCGTTACCCTGTGGATGATAAGGCGTGGTTCTTGACTTTTGCATCCCGTAGATCCTTTGCAGCTCTCTCATGACACTGCCCTGAAAGCAGGCCCCTTGATCAAAGTGTATCCTTTTAGGGCAGCCGTATACCCGGATTAAGTCATCACTGATGGCTCGAGCAACCGATTCAGCCATCTGATCTCTGGTGGGCGTCACCACCGCACATTTTGAAAAGTGGTCTGTCACCACAAGGCAGAACTGATAGCCCCGGTGGGAGTGGCTAATCTTCAGGTAATCTATCATAAGTACTTCCAACGGCTCTTTGGTGACAATGGTCTGTACTGGTGCTCGCTGTGGGAGAGCTTTATTTAACTCGCAGGAACGACACAGTTTACAGGCCTTCTCCACTGCCCGAAGCATCTGAGGACAGTACACTATTCTTTGCAACCACTGGTAAGTCTTGTCCGGCCCAAAATGGGCTCCTCTCTTGTGCGCTTCTCGGGCCAATGGTACTGCCATCTTCTGGGGTATCACCACTTGCCACCGTACTTCCAGCTCCGTAGCTAGGTGCACCTTCCGATACAGCATCCCTTCTTGCACCGATAGCTTGTCCCACTGGCTGAGAATCTGTGGGGCCGCGTGTGACAGCATGGCTCGTATTTCCTTCCTAGGCTTACGCTGCTGCATCACCCACTCTTTCACTTGAAGCAGTTCTGGATCAGATAACTGGATCTTCACCCATTCCTTTCTGGTTTGGCCAAGCAGGCGCGATGTTGTGCCCGACGTAATCTCCAGTACACAAGCCTCCACCACTTGGGAGGTGAATTTACTGAAGTCTGGAATTTTTTCTTCCTCTAACTGCTCATCTCTTTCCCCACTGGGGCTTCTGTGGTAACACGAGAGAGGGCATCCGCATTCTGATTTTCGTGCTTGGAACGGTACTGCACATGATAATTATATCTGGAGAGTCGTGCCAACCACCTCTGTTCCATTGCCCCCAGTTTGGCGGTGGAGATGTGAGCCAGTGGATTATTATCCATATAGACTTCAATCTGAGCTCCCGTGAGATATTCAGAGAACCTTTCGGTTATTGCCCATACTAGTGCCAGTAACTCCAGACGAAAAGAACTGTAATTGTCAGGGTTGCGTTCGGCTTCTCGCAATGTCCGACTTCCATATGCAATCACCCGTTCAATACCGTCCTGTACCTGGGCCAGTACTGCACCCAGACCGTAGAGGCTCGCGTCTGTATATAACCGAAAGGGGAGGTTGTAGTCTGCATAGGCAAGCACAGGGGCGCTGACCAAGGCCTCTTTTAGTCGGTGTAAGGCTTCTGCTTGTCTTGGTCCCCAGCGAATTTTCTGTGCCTTTGGTCCTTTCGCAGTTCCTCGGAGCAATTCATGCAAAGGTTCTGACTCCTTCGCGAAATTCTTGAGAAAGCGACTGTAGTATCCGGCCAGTCCCAGGAAAGCTTGAACTTCTCTCACTGTGCTGGATGTGGGCCATTGTAGCACTGCTCTCACTTTCCCATCGAACGGCTGCACGCTGGCCTCCGTCACCTTGTGCCCGAGATATTCAATCTCTTTTTGAAAGATCCGGCATTTTTTTGGTTTCAGTTTAAGCCTATGGTCCCGTAACCGTTGAAACACTTGACCCACTTGTTCAAGATGTTTTTCGAAGGTTGCAGAGTACACTACGATGTCATCCAGATAAATCAACGTGGCTTCGAAGTTCATATCTCCAAGGCAACTCTCCATGAGGCACTGAAATGTTCCTGGGGCATTATTTAGCCCAAACGGCATGCAATTGAACTCGAAGAGTCCCATGGGCACAATGAATGCAGTCTTGGCCTTGTCTTTCTCTGCCACAGGGACCTGCCAATATCCGCTTGCTAGATCAAGGGAGGAGAAGTTGCGTGCCTTTCCCGACTCCTCTATCCGGGGCAGGGGATAGGAATCACGAACAGTGCATCCATTAAGCTTGCGGTAGTCAACACAGAAGCGAGTAGACCCATCCTTTTTCTTGACCAGCACGATTGGGGCAGCCCATGGACTCTGACTCTCTCTTATCACCCCGCTCTTCAGCATCTGTGCCAAGAGCTCTTTCACCTCTTGGTAATATTTTGGGGGTATTTGTCTGTACCTTTCTCTGATCGGTGGTGCATCTCCTGTGGGTATTTCATGCTGACTCTTGTCAGTACAGCCGAAGTCTTCTGCGTGACGGGAGAACGTGGCTTGATTCTCCCAGATGAAGTCTTCTATGGCCTGGGCTTACTCTGAAGCGAAGGGGGTCAGGTCCACTTCCATCTGTCCTAGGATAACTTGACTGTTCCACTGATCAGTGGGCTTCTCTTCTCTCTCTATAGAAACAGACAAAGTCCAGGTCTCCCCTGCCATGGGCTTCAATTCAATCAATTCTGTGTTCGCCACCTCTTCAGGCGCCAGGTAGACATGGGCCAGAACAACTCCCGAGGTCAAGGTGTAGGCCTGTTCACCGGTGTTCATGCAATGGAAAGGGACTCTTCCATTTCTTACTGTTGCTAAAGTGCGAGCCACCAATGCTTCGTCTCCGTTCTCTTCACCACGGTAAGGTTCTACCAATACCTCCATCCCCTCGAGCATACGATGGGCCCCGACTGGCAAGGTGAGGACTGTCTCACGATTTGGAGGTAGAGTAATTGTTGTCTGTCTTGGGACTCGAACCCTCCCCACTGGGTAGCTGCTCCCACCATTCCTCCACAGCCCCCTGGCACGGATAAGGTGTTGGAAGACCTTTTGAGCGGGCCTGTTAGCAGCAGTCATTTTCCAGTAATCACAGCCTTCCTTGTTGAAGAGTAACTGGTCTAGTTCCTTCAGGATGTTCATGCCCATTATAGCCGGCACTTCTCTGTCATACCGGCCCTCTGTTAACACAATCCCTTTTTGGCCTAAGTTCTGACCACAGGCACGTAGGTTCATCCACCTTACCCCTACAACCGGAATGGGAAGATTATTCGCAGCCTCAGTCTGATATGTGTCCTCTTATCAATGGATACAGTTTGTCCAAAGTGTTGATAGAAGAACTGTTCTGGCATGGTGGTCACTTGAGACCGAGTATCCATCAGGCATCTTACTGCTTTCCCTTCAAATTCGTCCGTGATCGTTGGCGTGCTGGCTGCTATATCTTCAGGGCGGTTGTTTTCTCTAAGCTCAGTTGGTCCCCCCCCATGTGCCCGACCAAAGAGGGAGGTACTAGTTTAACGGCGGTCTTTCTTGAGACATCCTCCTCTCCGGGCAGTGCCGTGATATATGGTCCCGATTTCCACAGTTCCAGCTTTGGTAGTCTCTAGCGGATCTGGGTCGTCTCTGCTCGATCTGTCCCCTCTCTTCTCAATAGGTATACATGCGGGTACCCAGCCGCAGTGCTGCCGTTCGTACTTCTGACACCGGGGCTTGCATATTCTTCAGCAACTCTTGCAGAGCAGTAACAGTCTCTTGTAACTGATCCACTTTAGCTTCAAGCTGGCTTGGTTCTTGGTTTCCCTCACTCGGGACTACCCTATGAGCACAAACTTCTCCCCCCGCGTTCTGCGGGTCGCAATTTTCAGCTTGTGTGCGGGAGACTGCTTCTTCCAGTACTTCCTGAAAAGTTAATTTTTTTCCACCCTGAGCCGTTCACGGAGAGCACTTCTGATCTTGGGGTTATGTAATCCTCTGAGGAATTGATCTCGCAGAGTACAGTCAGCGTAACCAGGGGTTTGTGCTAGCTCTCGCTCTGCTGTAAGCATTTGTCTCATTATTCTCTGGAGGGCATTCGCATACTGTGGCAAGCCTTCCTCTTCACCCTGCAGTCGGTAGAACAGTTGTGCCTGCAAATCACCTGCTTCTGGCTTGCCGCCATACACCCTCTCCAGAATCTTCACCACCTGTTCTAACATCTTTCTTTCACTCTCAGGGCGCAATAAAACAGTCTCTTGAGCATGGCCCTCAAGGGCAATCAACAGTATCTCCCCTTGGTTTTCTGCAGTTACTCCTGCTACTTTCAACATGCCCCTCACTCTCTGCGCCCAGTCATGGAGAGGTACATTGTTCCCAGTAAATTTTGGTATATGGGTCAGCATAGCACCCAGGGACAGTTGCCTTGCTGGTATTCCCCCATCAGGTTGTATTGGAACATTTCCATCAACAACACCCTCTGTCCTTCCATTGTTCAGTACCAGCCTGCGTATCCTGCCGACTACGCCAAGTGTAATAGCCCACAAGTGACGCGATACGCAAGGACTGCACGGAACACAGAGTGTTAAACAAATGCACTTGTAATACAACTGGGGGAAAAGTGCGGGAAAGAAGGGGAAGGAGCGGGAAGGTGTGCAATAGTAAATAACAATATATACAACCACTGTGACTAGTTTGCCAAGAATGCAAGGTCTCTGAATGTCTTTAAATAAAGAAATGCAAAGTCTTTATCGAGCGAGACGCAGGGTGTTTGTTTTCTTTCTATAACTTGTGTATTGAACTGTAGAATCTTTTCCTATCTGTCCCTAACTAAAACAGTGTGCACACTTTACTGCGAGTTTTACTGCAAGTTTTACTGCGAGGTACCTCGTTGCCGTTGGGGCCCGTAATTCGCTGACAGGAGCCTGTCGAGTGCAGTCCTTGTCCTGGATCTGTGCCTTGCTCATGCAGTCTGGCTCCTCACTCAACATCCAGTCTCTTTAGGTCTGTCTCTCTCAGCAACACAAGTGGCACTTGTCTCTCTTCTCCTTCTGGAGACCCCACCCACCCATCTCCTGGACTGTTCCATGTCACTCTCAGCAGCAGGGGTTTTTATCTCTGCTATCCTTTCTTTTTGGCAGCAGGTGGCAGTATAACACAAGGAAAAGTCCACAAAACAGTCCTTTAACCATATATATAAATGTTAACAGGTCTTACATTCCCGTCCCACTATATGCACCACTGACCCCATTCCCTCAAACCTACTCCAGTCCCTCTCTCCAGTCATCACCACTCACCTAACCAAAATCTTCAACCTCTCCCTCTCTTCTGGCATCTTTCCCTCCTCCTTCAAACACTTTATCACTACTCCATTATTAAAGAAATCTTCTCTTGATCCATCTTGCAATAATAACTACAGACCAGTCTCCAATCTCCCCTTCATCTCTAAACTCTTGAAGCGCCTGGTCTACACCCATCTCACCCGTTACCTCTCCGCTCTATCTCTTCTAGATCCATTACAGTCTGGTTTCCGCCCTCTTCACTCTACAGAAATTGCTCTTATCAAAGGGACCAATGACCTTCTGACAGCAAAGTGGCATGGTGAACACTCTCTGCTTATTCTTCTTGACCTCTCTGCTTTTGACACTGTTCACCATCATCTCCTACTCTCTATGCTGCACTCCATTGACATAAAGGACACTGCTCTCTCCTGGTTCTCTTCCTATCTTTCTGACCGCTCTTTCAGTGTATCATTTGCTGGCTCCTCTTCCTCCCCTCTTCCTCTCACTATTAGGGTCCCTCAGGGTTCAGTCCTTGGACCTCTTCTCTCTCTACATGACCCCAGTTGGACACACCATCAGCAGATTTGGCTTCCAGTACCATCTCTATGCTGATGACACACAATTATACACTTCAGCCCCTGACCTTACCCCTGCGGTTTCAAAAAACACCACCAAGTGTCTAGCTGCAGTTTCCAACATCATGTCTGCTCTCTATTTGAAATTCAACCTTTTCAAAACTGAACTTCTCCTGCTCCCGGCCTCCACTAACCTACCTAAATCTGACATCTCTCTCAGTGTGTAGCACCACGATAACGCCTAGGCTGCTGGCTCACTGTCTGGGTGTTATGTTTGACACCGATCTCTCCTTCGCCTCCTATACACAATCTCTCGTCCTCTCCTGTCGCTTTCACCTGAAGAACATCTCTAGAGTTCGCCCCTTTCTCACCATGGAAACAACAAAAACCCTCACCCTGACCCTAATCCATTCCCACCTTGACTACTGCAATTCTCTATTAATTGGTCTCACCCTCTCTAAACTTTCCAGTCCATCCTTAATGCAGCAGCCAGGATCACCTATCTAGCAACCGTTACTCGGATGCTTGCGCTCTTTGCCAGTCACTTGCTGCCCGTACATTACAGGATCCAATTCAAAGTGCTGGTTCTCACCCACAAAGCTCTTCACAGTGAATCACCACCCTACATATCCTCCTTCATCTCTGTCTATCACCCTGCCTGTTCTCTACATTCTACAAATGATCTTCGGCTAATATCTGCACTAATCCGATCCTCCGACTCTTGGCTCCAAGACCTTCTCCCGAGCTGCACCACTTCTCTGGAATGCTCTACCCCAAAAAATCAGACCTATCCACAAATTGCATGGCTTTGGACGCTCCCTAAAAACACATCTTTTTAAGGCGCGGACAAATATGAGCCACGCACACAGTGAACTGGTCTGTAAAACCACGCTTATTAACCACCAAACACTGAAATACAAAAAAGGGTGCAAATAACGCACAAAAACACTGTTGTAATGTAAGAAATACCAATCAGTGCCAAGTGCTACCAAAAACAGTTTCAAAAACAGGGTTTTTGGTTTACACGTTTTTTGAAAAAATGCAATTAAGCTGCTTCACCATACGCTAACGTAACCCTGATCGAAGCAGTCTCTAACTGATATATTCATTTAAAACCTGCTCGTATGTGAACATACCTCTATAAACAGGATTCAGACAGGATCTTACCTGGTATGGGCTGGCTGTGAAGCTGACTTATATGTGTGTGCACAGCTCACCAGGGAGGGGCGGGAGCCTCCCTCTTCCTGCTAAACAGGAAAAATGCAAGGCACGGACAAATATGAGCCACGCACACGTTGTGTCCGTAAAACCACGCTCATTAACCACCAAAGACTGAAATACACAAAAGGGTGCAAATAACGCACATCAACACTCTGCTATAATGTAAAAAATACCAATCAGCGGCAAGTGCTACCAAAAAGAAGTTTCAAAAACAGGGTTTTTGGTTTACACTTTTTTGCAAAAATGTATATTAAGCTGCTTCATCCATACACCAAGGTAAGCCTGATCGAAGCAGTCCCTAACTGATATATTGTTAGGTCTCCTGACACCGCTCCCCAGGTCATCTCTCCCGGATCAGCATTCTCTGCTCCTCTGCCAACCGGGCATTCGGCGTCCCGACATACAGTGTCTCGGAGCCGTCGCTGGGTTCCCTTCCTGTCAGCTGACCACCAGGCTCACACATGAGCCATTACAATGGTCGAATGCATGCGACCAATCAGCGGTGCACTAGGTGCTCTCCTCCCCTGTGACTCTAGGGGCCGGTCACCCTGATGAAGGGAAATACCCAAAGCACTGTGTCTGTGAATTGAGATTCTGGTTTGGTTATTATTATCCTAAGTAATATGACAAGGCTCATGAAAGGGTCAATTTTTTTTTTTTTTCTACTTTTAGGATTGTTACTTCCAGGAGTTAAAACTAGAGTTCAAGTCTTCTTCCTCTCTAATGAGGCAATTTGAATATTTAATTACCCAGAGGAGCATTGAAGGTGTTTAAAAGCCTCATTACACATAACGATATCGCTAAAGATATCGCCGCAACGTCACAGGTTTTGTGACATAGCAGCGACATCGCTGTGTGTGATACACACCAGCGAGCGACCCGCCGCTGTAAGATTGCTGATCGTTAACGAATGGCCTGGACCATTTTTCAATCGCCATTCTCCCGCTGGGCATGCTGGATCTCTGTGTGTGACATGGGCAACGACCTGCGGTCCCCATTCTGTGGCCGAGAGCCTAACAGATCCCAATGACCGTCGGGTGTCGCCCCATCGCTGAGTAATCGCTGGTAAGTCTGCCTGTGTGGCATCTCACCAGCGACCACGTAGCGACGCAGCAGCGATCCCGGCCAGGCTGGAGAGTTGTCCGGATCGCTGGTGCATCTCTACGTGTAACGGGGCCTTTAGTCTCTCTATACAGGCATGCCAGACCTAAATTTAGCCTTAATACCTTGAATGCTGTTTATGAGAACAGCAGACTCTTTTTTTATAGAACCCATTTAAATTAGTTTTCCAAGAGTTGAATTGATAATCCTATTAGAGAATTTAATTTGTGTTTTATAGGCACATAAAAAATAATAGAAACCTAGAAGACATTGTAATTTAGTGCAAAATGCACCAAAAATGCATGATAAACTTCAGAAGCAATAATGCATTAAAGGGAACCTGTGACCTGGATCTAAGCCCCTACACTATCACTTCCTGTCCCTGCACCTTCCTAGCTGCTCCCTATCTATCCCTTTCTGAGCTAAATCCGCCCTATAAAACAGCAGAAAAATAACTTCTAACTTACAGAAGTCCCGGAGGCTGGGGACTGAAAAGGCGGCGCCAGGCTCCATTCTGCCCCTCCTCGATGCAGCAGCACATGCCCCGCTGGGCGGCATTATTCTTTCTTCATCGCCGCCTCCTCCATTTGGAATCTCCCGCCTGCTTTACACCTATCATGTTGTGGTGATGCGACCTCGATATGTCCCCTGTTCGGGACACAGCATATGGGAGATTGTATCTTCTGCTTGGTAGCAGCACACACAGGGTAAGCTGCTGCTGGAGCTGAGTGCTGATTGAAAGCACTGACACCCAGGTGTGCAGGTGAATAGGAGATGATATGAGCTGCACTGGGCTGTGGGGAGGGGGTGGAGTGTGTCAGGACAGCAGCAGGAGCTGCTGTGTAGAGAGCTGTGTGCAGATTTAACAGCCTGGGAGCTCTCTCAGAGTGGACGTTCATGAGGCTAATGAGAGGACGGTGAGGAGAGAAAGGTTGTGTGCTGATCTAACACAGTCCACCTGGGGGAAGGTACAGAGCTTCTATATCAGCTGTTGGGATTGTATGAGGTTGTACTCGGCTGCACCCTGGAACCTGGAGGTATGTGAATACCTGAACTGTGCCATTAAACTGTGTGCTGTGTGAGTAAATACCTGAGTCACTGCCTTCTGTCGTGCCGATCCTAACCGCTACCTTAGGGTATGTGCACACAGTGCATTTTTGCTGCGGTTTACCATTAGTTTTATAGTAATGTATGCTAATTTGTTCCTGCGGTTTTGATTCCCAGCAAAACCAATGTATTTCACAGAAACGCTGTGCCCACACATTGGTTTTTGTTCTCTGGAGACAGTGTAAATGCCACAGGATTTGCTGCATTTTTGTTTTCCAGCAAAACCTATGATTCTAGGATTAGCTGTCCCAACACATTGGTTTTTGTTTGGTGAAGAAAGTGGAAACACCTCAGGTTTTGCTGTGTTTTAGAAAGAATGAGCATGTCAATTCTTTGCTGAACTTTAGTTAAAGTGGAAACACCTGTGGTATTTCCATTTTCTGTAGAGAAAAAAAAAAGTGTGTGTGTGAAAGCTTTTCCCTGATCACATATGTTTTGATGGAAACCAAAAACACAGGATTAGATTAGCCTAGATTTACATAAAACCAAGGTAAATCCTGCCTGTGGGCACATACCTTTACAGTGTAAAGTGGGTGGGAGATTCCAAATGGAGGAGGATGAAGATGAAGAAAGAATAATGCGGCCCAGCAGGGCGTGTGCTGCTGCATCGCGAAGGGGCAAAATGGAGCCTGGGCCCTCCTTTTCAGTCCCCAGCCTCAGGGACTTCTGTAAATTAGAAGTTATTTTTCTGCTGTTTTATAGGGCAGATTTAGCTCAGAGAGGGATAGATAGGGAGCAGCTAGGAAGATGCAGGGACAGGTAGTGATAGTGTTGGGTGGGGCTTAGATCCAGGTGACAGGTTCCCTTTAAAAGCAAACTATTACCTATTGTGCAAAGAGAAACTGCTAAAACAAAAAGCATACAAATTAACACCAGAACTGCTCTATTTAGTCAGTACTTGTTCTTCAGAAAGTTATTGGCTTTCACTAGAAAAACCACAAAAAGAACATATTCATAAGAAATAAAATAAGAAACAAAAAATACAATTAAAGGGAAGACTGGAGGTAAAAGATAGAAAAAGAGTATTGGTCACAGATCTCTGGTTGCAGTGAAATCATGCACACATTGCTCCATTTTGTGGCTGTGTACAATGGAACATTGTGCCCATGATTTCACTGCAACCAGAGATCTGTGACCAATATATCTGGTTGTGTGTAACATGGCCTTTATGGGGCCGTCACATGCTGCCTAGATACCCGATGCATACCTTAGTTACCAGCCTTCTCCGCTCACCGGATGGTATCTAAGGTACACAGCGGGTAACTAGGGTCCCTAGTTACCCGCTGTGTACCTTAGATACCAGCCGGTGAGCGGAGAAGGCTGGGCTGGTAACTAAGGTATACATAGGATATCTAGGCAGCGGACGCTGCCTAGTTACCCACAGTTTACCCTGGATACCAGCCTGCAGTCATCGTGAAAACGATATAGAAATCATTTCCACGATGTCGCTGGTAAAATGATCGCTGGTGAGTCTGCCTGTGTGACAGCTCACCAGCGATCATCTGTAATGTCGTCAGCGATCAGATCACTGACGACATTGACGCGTGTGACGGCCCCATTAGGGTACCTTTACACGTCGCAACATTGCATGCAATTTCACTTGCAACTTACTGGTTGCAGTGAAATCATGGACACATGCCATTTTGTTGCCGTGTACAAATGTAACAATGTGTCCATGATTTCACTGCAACCAGTAAGTTGCAAGTGAAATTGCATGCAATGTTGCGACGTGTAAAGGTACCTTAAGGGCCGCTTCACACTGCGGCATGATCCGGTCCGGTTCTGTCCGGGCAGACCGGATCAGCACACAGGACTGGGGGGCTAATATGCCCTCCGGTCCTGTGTGCAGCGCGCAGCTGTAGCCGCTGACAGGTCAGGACGGCAGCGCCCGCGGTCCTGACTTATCAGCAGCGGGAACTGCGTGAGCTGCACACAGGACTGGAGGGCATAATAGCCCCCCAGTCCTGTGTGCTGATCCGGTCCGCAGCTGTCTTGGTCCTTCCGGACAGAACCGGACCGGATCATGCCGCAGTGTGAAGCAGCCCTAAGAAGCCAACTAATTGAAACTGGTGTAATGCACAGTATATGTACATTACAACTACTAAATTAGGAATTCACCCCTTAATAAATTAAACACTTCTCTTAACTGGCATGTTCTATTACCAAGGACTAGTGTACAGTTCTAGAGCAAGTTAGACCACTACGATGGAATGCTATTATTATTTATTTATATAGCATCATTAATTCCATGGTGCTGTACATGGGGAAGGAGACAGTAGGTCAAGGGTTGCAGCAACTTCTGTGGTGTTGAGGTGACCGCATAGTCATTGCAGGCTGTAAGCATTCTGGAAGAGATGGGTTTTCAAGTTCCATCTGAACAATCTGTACATGGTGGATAATCACACATGTAGGGGCGCAGAATTACAGAGGATGGGGGATATTCAAAAGAAGTCTTGTAGGCGATTGGGTGAGGAATAAATAAGCATGAACGAGAGGATGAAGTCTTGGGAGGACCGGAGATTATGTGAAGGAAGATATTGGGGATCAGTTCAGAGATATAGGGAGGAGACAGGATATTGACGGCTTTGTAGGTCAGTGTTAGGATACCGTCACACCTGGAGACATCGCCGGAGAATTTGCAGGCGACTGTGACGACCATCCACCGTGAGGCCGAGCTGCTGGTAGGCAGCACCCCGAGAAACCCCGAGACCCTCAACCCCTATACAGGGATCTGGAATTATAGCGGAGCCCAGGGGGTAGCTGCCTATATGAGCAACAGAGCCGGGGAGGTCGCCAGGGGAAAATCAAGACCCAAAAAACGAAGTCAGAAGTCCGAGTCAAAACCGAGAGGGCAGCGAAGGTACAAAATCGTCAGGCAGTAGCAGAGTCAAAAATCCAGGCAAATGTCAAGGGTAAAAACCAAGAGGGCAGCTGAGGTACAAAATCAATAGGCAGAGGCAGAGTCAGAAATCCAGGCAAGGTCAGACACGAAACTAAACACACACTATCACTGGGGAACCAAAACTATATCTGGCGGCCTGCAAGCCAGGCTCCAATGTACTTGAAGGGCACGGCTACCTCCCATAGGCTGGAGCTCACAACCTGATGACCTCATCCGGACCGCCCCTAGATCCAGGCCAGATGGAGATGCACGACTGGCTCCACCCACGCCACCTCTGACAGAAGAACGCAGGCTGCGCCTAACGGACACCTCTGCAGGGCCCTTTCCTCTGCGACCAACACCACCCAGAGGGGAAACACAGCGGCGCTCAGCGACAGAGGCAGACGTCACGGGAGCAGTTCCATATGAGGACAAGGCCCTCCTATCACCGGCGCCACCAGCCGAAGGAATCCGGCTCCTCCCAGCGGCCGAGGCAGGCACACCAGCCACCGAGTCCAATGGCGATGTGACAGTACCCCCCCCTCTACGAGGGGCCTCCGGACCCACAAAACCCGGTCTATTGGGATGAAGAAGATGAAACTTCCTGATCAAACCCTTGGCATGGATATTACTGGCAGGCACCCAGGACCTCTCCTCCGGACCATAGCCCTTCCAATGTACCAGATACTGCACGGATCCTCTCACTAAACGGGAATCAAGGATCCGTTGAACTTCGTATTCCACGACACCCCCGACCAAGACCGGAGGAGGAGGGGACCGGACAGGACGAATCGGAGATCGGTACAATTTGAGAAGGGATTTATGGAATACATTGGGCAGTTTGAATGATTGAGGGAGCTTCAGACGAAAAGGCTACAGGGTTAATCACGTCAATTATTTTATACGGACCAATAAACCTGGGACCTAGTTTGGCAGACGGCACTTTGAGCTTGATATTTTTCGTAGACAACCAAACTTTGTCCCCAACTCCCAGGTCCGGACCCTTGGAGCGCCGTTTATTAGCAGAAGACGCCTGCCTAGTCTGAGCCCCCTTTAAGTTTTTGTTCACTTCAGACCAGATAGTCTTTAACTGATCTACGGACCTTTCTACCCCAGGGACGTCCGAAAGCCTAGAAGAAAATGAACAAAAGCGCGGGTGCAGTCCATGATTACAGTAGAAAGGGGTGGTCTTGATGGACTCCTGGTACTGGTTATTCATGGCAAATTCTGCTAGTGGCAGATGTTCCACCCAATCAGATTGATGCTCAGAGACATAGCAACGTAGATACTGTTCGAGAGCTTGATTTGCGCGCTCGGTTTGACCATTTGTTTCAGGGTGATAGGCAGAAGAAAAGGAATAGTCAATTCCAATCCGTTTACAGAATGCCCTCCAAAACTTAGAAACGAACTGGGTGCCCCTGTCAGAAACAATATTCACAGGAACACCATGCAATCGCACAACATGATTAATGAATACTTTGCTCAGGGTCTCGGAATTAGGTAACCCGGACAGCGGAACAAAATGACACTGCTTGCTGAATCTGTCTACCACTACCCAGATACAAGTCTTCCCTTCTGAGAGTGGCAGGTCAGTAATAAAATCCATGGAGATATGAGTCCAAGGACCCTCAGGGGTAGGCAAGGACTGGAGCAACCCGGCAGGGCGGTTGCGGGGAGACTTAGCGCGAGCACAGGTTTCACAAGCCAGTACATATTCCTTACAGTCCTTTACTATGGTTGGCCACCACAAACTCCTGGTTACAAGTCTGATGGTGTTATTGATACCAGGATGCCCTGCGAGGACGGAATCATGAGATTCCTTAAGAACTTGGAGGCGGAATTTGGTAGGGACAAATAGTTTCTGGGCAGGAGTAGTGTCTGGGGCCTGTTCTGGAGATCTACGAATCTCTTCCAGAAGATCCAAAGACACAGCCGAGACAATAATCCCCTTGGCTAAAATGGGAGTCGGTTCCACGTCCTCGATCTGTAAGGGGCAAAAACTTCGAGACAGGGCATCAGCCCTCACATTTTTAGTACCCGGTCTGAAAGTGATCACAAAATCGAATCTGGAGAAGAACAAGGCCCATCTAGCCTGTCTAGGATTCAGTCTTTTCGCTGACTCCAAATAGGTTAGATTTTTGTGATCAGTAATTACGGTAATCCTATGTTTGGCGCCTTCGAGGAAGTGGCGCCATTCCTCGAAGGCCCATTTGATTGCCAACAATTCCTGATTACCTACATCATAATTCATCTCTGTAGAGGAAAATTTTCGGGAAAAGAAGGCACACGGACGAAGTTGAGTGAGAGATGCGGTGCCTTGTGATAGCACTGCTCCCACTCCAACTTCAGAGGCATCTACCTCTACAATGAAGGGGCGGTCCAAATCAGGCTGCACCAATATTGGATCCGCGGAGAAACACTCTTTTAACTTAGAAAACGCATGAATGGCTTCAGGCTTCCAATTAACCACATCCGCCCCTTTACGTGGCAAATCAGTGAGAGGTTTGGCTATCTCTGAAAACCCTTTAATAAATTTACGATAATAGTTAGCAAAACCCAAGAATCGCTGCAGTGCCTTCAGAGACTTGGGTTGTACCCATTCCTTAATGGGTTTAATTTTGGCAGGATCCATGCGAAAACCTTTAGCCGATATAATATATCCCAAAAAATTTATCTCTTCCTCCATGAAGACACATTTCTCTAATTTGGCGAATAGAGAATGCTCTCTGAGTCTCTGAAGTACAGTACGGACATGTCGGACGTGTGACCAAAGACCAGGAGAAAAGACCAGAATGTCGTCCAAATACACGACCACATATACACCACTGATATCTCTGAAAATATCATTGACAAAATTCTGAAACACTGCAGGTGCGTTACTTAACCCGAACAGCATTACAAGATACTCAAAATGGCCGAGAGGCGTATTGAACGCGGTCTTCCACTCATCGCCTTCTTTTATACGGACCAGGTTATATGCTCCCCTGAGGTCCAGTTTGGTGAAATACTTGGCTCCCAACAGCTGATTATAAAGATCAGGGATGAGTGGAAGAGGATACTGGTTTTTTACAGTGATCGCGTTCAATTCGCGGTAATCAATGCAAGGTCTGAGGCCGCCATCTTTCTTTCCCACAAAAAAGAAACCGGCCCCTACTGGTGAGGTGGACGGTCTAATATACCCCTTTCTCAGACTGTCTGCTATGTAATCATTCATAGCCTGACGTTCAGGACCAGAGAGGTTAAATATTCTCCCCTTTGGGAGACGAGAAGCAGGTATCAAATCTATGGCGCAATCATACTTTCTGTGAGGGGGTAATTTCTCTGATTCCTGAATAGAAAATACATCCTCAAAATCTCTAAAGGCATATGGTACAAAGGGAGGAGACTTGACCTTCACTTGGTTTACAGATAGCGAGATACAATTTTCCTGACACTTTGGGCTCCAGCGCACAATATCACCCAAGTGCCAGTCTATGACTGGGTTATGTTTACGTAACCATGGCATGCCAAGGATTACTGCAGATGATAGATTATTGATAGCAAAAAATGACACCTTTTCAGCATGTAAAGACCCCACCAGCATTGACACTTCCTCAGTGACAAATTCCACTCCACCCTGGATGAGGGGGGTGCCATTAACTGCAGTGGTTCTAATGGGGGCATTAAGCCTTAGTAGTGGGACACCAAGAGTTCCCGCTACATGGAGATCTATGAAATTCCCCTCTGAACCACTGTCAACATAAGCCTCTAAACACACAGATTTCTTAAGGTAAGATAAAGAAACAGGTAATAAAACTTTGGCAGCATCCGCTGGCAATACCTGTGCACCCGGGCAGGCAGAGCCAGAGCCCCCCAGGTGCCGACATCCAGGGTATGAGGCCTTCTGATCTCCAGTGGTCATGCAGAGGACTCCAGCTTGTGGCTTGTACAGCATGTTTGAATGAGATGATGGGAGTGTTCCTCCACAGGACTGAGAAGCTGGAAACACAGGTGCTTTGAGGGAGCAATCACAGCAGACACAGCTCAGAGAAAAGAAAAAAAAAACCATTGGGAAAAGGAGATGAGAAAAAAAAAAGGTAAAAGGAATGCTTTATATATATATATAGTCTATCTATATATATATAAAGAATGGTATGGCCAGATATAATGTGACGACCATCCACCGTGAGGCCGAGCTGCTGGTAGGCAGCACCCCGAGAAACCCCGAGACCCTTAACCCCTATACAGGGATCTGGAATTATAGCGGAGCCCAGGGGGTAGCTGCCTATATAAGCAACAGAGCCGGGGAGGTCGCCAGGGGAAAATCAAGACCCAAAAAACGAAGTCAGAAGTCCGAGTCAAAACCGAGAGGGCAGCGAAGGTACAAAATCGTCAGGCAGTAGCAGAGTCAAAAATCCAGGCAAATGTCAAGGGTAAAAACCAAGAGGGCAGCTGAGGTACAAAATCAATAGGCAGAGGCAGAGTCAGAAATCCAGGCAAGGTCAGACACGAAACTAAACACACACTATCACTGGGGAACCAAAACTATATCTGGCGGCCTGCAAGCCAGGCTCCAATGTACTTGAAGGGCACGGCTATCTCCCATAGGCTGGAGCTCACAACCTGATGACCTCATCCGGACCGCCCCTAGATCCAGGCCAGATGGAGATGCACGACTGGCTCCACCCACGCCACCTCTGACAGAAGAACGCAGGCTGCGCCTAACGGACACCTCTGCAGGGCCCTTTCCTCTGCGACCAACACCACCCAGAGGGGAAACACAGCGGCACTCAGCGACAGAGGCAGACGTCACGGGAGCAGTTCCATATGAGGACAAGGCCCTCCTATCACCGGCGCCACCAGCCGAAGGAATCCGGCTCCTCCCAGCGGCCGAGGCAGGCACACCAGCCACCGAGTCCAATGGCGATGTGACAGCGACGTAAGGGAGCGTGCACATTTTGGCACCCCGCCAGTGTCGCCGTCGCATGTTTACATGCGGCGATATCTCCGGTGACGCTGTGGTGATGTTTCAGGTGACATTGCTGTTGGGGTGTCTACAAACCCCAGCAGCGATCCTGTAACATGGGAGCCTGTGGCTCCCATCGCCTGTAACATCGCCAATCGCGATGTTACACGGGGCGATGCTTACACATTGCCTGAGAGTGGCTGCCTGGTTTCATAGCAGCAACCACTCTCAGACGATTTTTCGGAGCAAAATCGCTGCGTTACATGGGGCGACTCGCCGCGGCTGTCGCCGCCGATAGGCCACGCCCATGCGTTGCCTGCGAAATTGCCAGCGATGTCTCCAGGTGTGACGGTACCCTTAGTCGTTTTAACTGGCTTTTTTGGGGAGGGATTCGCAGAAGGGAGAAGTAGGGGAGTAGCAAGGAGAGAGGTGGATTAGTCAAGTATCAGAGTTAAGGATAGACTGGAAGGTTTGAGTGCTAGCAGGTAGGCCACAGTGGAGGATGTGGCAGTAATCCAGGCAGAAGATGATGTAAGCATGTCAAGCATTTTAGTAGATTAAGGTTTGAGGAAAGGATGGATTTTGGAAATATTTTTGAGGCGGAGGCGTCAGGAGGTGGCACGAGTGTGGATGTGGGATTTGAAAGACAGGGTAGAGACGAGGGTTACTCTGAGGCAGCGAATTTCCAGTACAGGCAAGTGTATGATGCCATTTACCAAGATAAACACATCAGCTAGGGGAGGTGTGAGATAGAGGAAAGATAATAAGTTCAGATTTTTCCACATTAAGCTTTAGAAGAGAGAGAAAAAGAAGGAGGAGATTATGGTTGATAGACACTTCAGGATTCTGGACAGCAGGCAAGTGAGGTCTGGGCCAGAGGGATAAATCAGAGTAACATCAGCGTATAGGTTTTCTTACCACAGCAGATTCAGGTCAGATGACCATTACACTCAGTGCTGTGTGCAGCTTTACCCAGGTTATAAATGGACCAAAAGACAAACCAATACCCCACAATTTGCTATATGTTAAGAACTAACTAATTTTCCACAATTTCAGCACCTGTCATTGTGTTTTTTTCTTGCACTCTTTTTGTTGCTGTGTGTAGCTGGGCCATAAGGGTGCGTTTGTTCCAGCAGGTAGCAGTGTTGAATGCCATAACAGCCCACCTTCTGAGATAGGGGTTAATGTAAGAGGCTGGGCATACACTGTGCAAACCTATGTGAACAGCGCCCTATATGAGTCCCATTCTGTTTACAGGACAACCAGTGGTCACTCCCTCTGTGAGAAAGGAGGTTGCTAGTGATGTTCTGCATTCATAATGCCTTCATTTATAACCTGGGCAAAGCTGCACACAGCACTGAGTGTAATGGTCTCCTGACCTAAATCTGCTATGGTAAGGAAATGTATTTTCTATTTGTGTCCTTTGCTCACTTTAGATACCAAAAGACAAACCAATACCCCACAATTTGCTATATGTTATCAGCGTATAGGTGCTACTGGAAGCCACATGACTTTATGAGTTGTCCCAGGTCAAGAGTATGGATGGAGAAGAGCCGGGGTGCTAGGACGGAGCCTTCAGGGATTTATATAATGAAATTACATTTCTCATATATATTTGCTGCACACTTAACACTGGCTGG
>JARQOC010000001.1:378857396-378877224 GCA_033576535.1 Allobates femoralis
CCAAAATTCATGGGGTCGCGCCAATATTAGACATTATTATTTAAATTATATGATAATATTGACTCCCTTTTAAATCATATTTCTTACTTAAAGTGCATTTTTAAAAAAGTAACTTTTAAAAAAATATTTGTTAAAATAACAAAATAGGTTATCCCACCCCTTTGGTCTAAAAAAAAACACACATTTTAAACAGGGATAAAGGTAATGTCCCTACTAAGTCCCTGTTTCTTTGTTTCCCTGCCAAGGGAGTTTTAGACCCTAATTTTTACGGGGGTCCCCTTTTCCACTTCACGAAGATATACCCCTTTGTCCAAAAAAGGGTTAAATTGAAGGGACATTGGGATTTAAACCCATGTTCAAAAAATTATTACCTTTTTACATTGCGGATGTTTATTTGACGTGCCCTAAATATAGGTAACAAGATTTTAGGGAGAGCCGTCTTTGGAACGGGGACCCCGAAATTAAATTAGGTTTTTAAAACTCCTTTGGCAGGCGGGAACAAGAAACAGGGACTTAGTAGGGAAAATTACCTCATCCCTGTTTGAAGTGTGGGGTTTTTAAAGACACAAGGTGGGGATAACATTTTTTTTATTTTAACAAAAATAAATTTTTTAAAAAATTTTCATTTTAAAAGTGCAAATTTTAATAAGAAATTTGATTTAAATGGAGTCACCCATTATCATTATACGGTAAATTTTTTTAAAAAAATTTTTAAACCATTAATGGCAGGCTTTTTTGCCCGGCCGGTAGACAGAGCAGATGGGCCCTTCCAGGCTAAGGATGTATTTTCAGAAACAGAGGATAGTGTTGGGGCAAGTTCCTCAGATACTCTAAAAAATCTTTTTCACGAAATAATAATCACGTACAAAGAAAATGTGAAATCTTAGTGAGAGATCGAGTGCCTTGAGAAATACTTAGCGAACAAAATCGTACCTAAAGGTCTCCATTTAAACATTATACCTGCTCAAAGATCCAGAATCCCGGCCCTTCTTGGGAAGTGGGAAGAGGAATCCATAAACAGCTCACTGAGGTTCATGAACATCCTTTTAGAGAGGAGAAAAAAGCCTTCGAGATAACATCACAAAAACTGGGGGAGTTAACTGAGGAAGCCAAAAAGCATAAGGAGGAAGCGGATTTTGGCAGACGAGAGGAGATATTAGAACATAACGTGGGTAGACTCCAATCCTTTATTAAGGAAAGAAAACATAAACAGTTTTTGAGGGACTCAGCTGAGTTTAAAGAGAACGGGCATACCTGTTCATTCAAAGAGGTGATCGTGATTTGGGTAACACGGAGACATCAGCATCTGCGCCTGATCAGTCTGATAGGGAAGGACAGGAAGGTGCAGGGAGCAGTACTCCGAACTCGAAGGGACATAAAAACAAACTAAGGGTAAAAAATGGAAAAAGAAAGGAAGCAGAGGCAGAGGGGGACAGGGCAGAGGAGATCGGGAGGAGGAAGGATATGGAGATCGGGACCAAAGTCCTCCGGGACAGGGACAACATGGTGGTGATTCTTTTCCACGATTTGGATTAGGTATATCTTGTCCAACAACTTTGGGGAGCTATGTGACTGGGCCTTTTTTAGGGAGGGATCCCTACCCTCTAAGAGACAGACTTCCAGACCATTTACCACGACCAAAGTGACAGATCAGAATAGAATCATAAACCTGACTGACCATACCTTGACAGATATTGAAAAGCGAGTATTGACGAAAGGTTTGTCGTTCGTGCCCACCAACTACTTCAGCGACTTTGACTGGGTGAAGGACATTAATCTCTTTGCGAGGAAACTCAAATGGAAAAGGTTTTTTAGATTGAATACGGGAGAAGTACCAACAGTATAACAACGAAGAGGAAGACATGGCCATGTTTGGGGATCTGGTAGATCTAGTAAGGGATTCCCGGAGGGTGGAGGGCATGGGACCGTTTACGGACTGTAGACCTGTAAGTAAAAAAATGCCTCCTGCTAGTGAACTGACGAGCATTGAGTCTCGTTACAAAGGAGTTGAGGGAATTAAAACCACAGAGAGTACAACATTGCCCCAACCTCACTTGGGAAGAGAGAACAGCACTTGAGAAAATATCAAAAAATGATCATCTAATTATCCAACCAGCCGATAAGGGCAGAAATTTAGTCCTGATGGATCATGATACATATAAGACCATGTGTATTAATATATTAGATGATCAGACAACGTATACTAGACTCAAAAAGGACCCGACAGAGGGGTTTCAGTGCGAATTGGAGTTAATCCTAACAGAGGCATTTGAAGAAGGGAGCATATCAAAGAAGGAGAAGGACTTTATGTACAATAAACACCCAGCCATGGCAGTTTTTTATTCGCTTCCCAAAATACACAAAGGTCTGAATCCATTAAAAGGCCGTCCCATAGTGTCAGGGATAAATTCGGGCACACAGAACTGTGGAATCTATCTGGACAAAATCCTCCGAAATTATGTCATTAGTTTGCCATCATATATATGTGACCCGTTGGATTTGATTGGCAAGCTGGATGGCATTACGGTGGATGCTGAGGTACAGTTAACCTCCATTGATGTGGAGGCTCTGTACAGCAGTATACCCCATGAAATGGGATTAAGGGCAGTGGAATATTATCTGAGCAGCCGTGGTAATCAGTACAATAAACATAATAAATTTGTCCTTACCCTACTTAAATATGTCCTGACTCACAACTGGTTTGAAATTGATGGCAAGCTATACCACCAGCACAGGGGCATGGCTATGGGGAGTTCATGTGCCCTTAGCTATGCCAACTTGCTCCTGGGCTGGTGGGAGGACACCGTCGTCTTCACTGAAGATGAGTCGTCATGGTGGAGTTTCGGATACTATTCTGGGGACGCTATATTGACGACGTGTTGATACTGTGGAGAGGAGGTGTGGAACAATTTGAAACCTTTATCAGACAGTTGAATGATAATCAGATGGGTCTGCGCTTCACATTTGAAATACATGAGAAATCCATTGATTTCCTAGATGTCACAATTTACAAGGATGGAATAGGCGGCCTACAAACAACCATTTTTAGAAAACCCACGGCAACTATTGATCTCTTAAATTGGGATAGCCATCATCCAAGAGGATTAAGGGAAAGTATACCTAAGGGCCAATATTTGAGAGCGAGGTGGAACTGCTCAGAGACCAATAGGTTTCATGATGAGGGTAGAAAGATGAGGGATTGCTTCGTGGAGAAGGGATACCCTCTTAACACATTGAATAAAGCTTTTAAAAATGCTTGTCAGAACAGCAGAGATAGCCTTCTGGAAGCTAGGACGAGAAAATCTGATGAGGTGGTCCGTATCATTGGGACTTTTGATAACAAGTCCAATGAAGTAAGGGCAATTTTGGAAAAATATTGGAGTATACTTATGACTGATCAGGATGTGGCACCACTAATTCCCAATAGGCCAGCGATAACATATAGGAGAGGAAGATCGATTAGGGATCACCTGGTGCATAGTCACTACTGCCCCCCCAAAGAAAACCGGAACCTGGCTCGAACAAAGACAGGCAGGCACCATTAGATATGGAAAATGTTACTTTTGTGGTTACATCAGGGTATCAAAGACCGCACAGAGTAGCACTACAGGAGAGATATTTACTAATTGGCAGTTTGCAAACTGTAGAACGGAAGGGGTTGTATATTTATGCCAATGCTCCTGTCCTATGGACTATGTAGGAAAAATTAAGAGACAATTTAGGAGACAGATAGGAGATAATTTTGTGATATTTGTAATGAAAGGGACACATCAATATCAAGACACATTAGAGAGGTGCATGGAGGGGATATAGGGTGTATGAAATTTCAGGCCCTAGAGGTGATGAGAGACCAAAACGAGGTGGCGATTGGGATAAAGAGATTTTAAAACGGGAAACTAAATGGATAAAATAGAACCGTAATCTACGGGTATGGCCGGCCTCAACGAGCAGATTCTGTACACTCCTTTCTTGTGAAACCCTGATTCTTAGGATATATGAATTAGTCACGGTGGTTGGCATTTTTCTCTATTAACACACTACCTAGGATCTAATAACAGTACGGAGGTCTTGTCGAAATTCTATTACTCCGAAAAGGATATTTGATACATGAACATGTCGGTCCGATTTTTGGACCATTCTATCAGAATTGGTGTCTATATATACTAAGAAATACAATTGGGGCACTTTGATTTGCAGAACTGAAGTGTGAGGTGAAATGAGGAGGCCTAATCTAGTCCACCCAGTATGAACACCTGGAGGGATTGGGATTTAGGTTTGAGGAGAATGGGGGATCACTAAATGTATAAATTGCTTAATGGGGGAGGGATCCAAAACGTTGGATGTGTACACAGTAAATACTATGGATGTGTATACAGTAAATATATGTAACTGGTACACAATCCATATAGGTGGATGCTATAGTGGTATAGATATGTGGGGGTAATTCTAGATTTATTGACCCCCTTCTCATCTAAAAATAGCGTCCATTGGGCCTGATTGGGAGGGCCCTCAAATCCCTCTTATTAATATAGACATTATGGTAATATACATGGTGTTTCCTGGTACCAACACATTTATTCTCCTTTGTCCTTATCCTTTCCCCCTGCTATTGTAGCAATACTGATGGCACTATTGTGTACCATGTATTGCGGTATCTCTGGGGGCTGTCTCCTGGTCCGGCGGCCGGAAGTCGCGGTGGGCGGTGGAACGCAAGGGTTCACGCCCACTTGCGGAGGGGAGACGCGATGATGCGATGACGTGCTTCCGGTCTGTGGAATGCAGACTGGAAGCTGCGTTGCGGTGGAGCGCCCGCAGACACGCCTCCTCTAGCCTCACACTGACAGAGGCAGGGATAAGAGGAGCGTTATCAAGTAGGCAGGAGGTGTTATCTTACACCCCTGTCAGCGCACACGGAGGGCTAAAGGAGGGCTCCCAAGTATCTCTGTTATATAGGACTGTCACTCCTGATGAAACCCGCAAGCTATCAGTGGGTGGAAATGCGTCGAGTTTGTGGGACAGCGTGTATAAGATAAGTAACATCAATTGTACATATACCAACCAATACTTTTGTGGTGTATTGAGGTGATTTGGATGAACTGACCTTTTGATAATAGTTACTCTGAGGCAATATACAGGGGGAGTGAGTAAAATAGTGGTTGTTGAAGATCTTTTTGAGTTTGGGAGGTGGAGGTGGTTTTTTTGCTCTATTTTGGAGCAGCTATTTCCACCTTCCTTTATTTTTTCTTGGATATACTTGGTGTCTTAGGCATTATCTTGTGACTATAGGGCGTTTATTGGGCGCCCGTAGCATGTGGGATTGCTGAAACACTATACAGGAGTACTATGCCCTGTAAACATCAGAACAACCTAGTATAATCATATTACCTTTGACTTCACGAAGATATACCCCATGTGCCAGTAAGGGTTATTATTGAAGGGACATTGGGATTTGACCCATGTTCAGATAGTACCTTTTTACATTGCGGATGTTTGATTTGACTGTGCCCTAAATATAGGTAACAAGATCTTAGGGAGAGCCGTCGTGGAACGGGGACACCGTATAAATTAGGTGTTTAAAACTCCGTTGGCAGGCAGAACAAGAAACAGGGACTTAGTAGGGACATTACCTCATCCCTGTTTGAAATGTGTGTATTTTTAGACACAAGGTGTGGGATAACACTATTTTGTTATTTTAACAAATATTTATTAAAAGTTACATTTTAAAAGTGTACTTTAAGTAAGAAATACAATATTAGACATTACAACCATGAATTTCTAGTGAATTTTATTAAAAAAAAAACACAACACACAGAAAAAATATTTTATTAGAAATAAAACAAAAAAGACACTTAGACTCCATCTTTATTAAAAAAAAATCCTCTTCCGTCCGACGTAGTTCAATCAGGTTTTCTTCTTTAGCTCAGCTACATCTCTGGTAGAGAACCTCTACCAGAGATGTAGCTGAGCTGTGCAGTCCTGGGAAAGTTCATGGGAGTTCATGCTGCATGAACTCACATGAACTTTTCTAGACAGCAGCGCGTGACTAGTTCAAATGAACGCTGTTCTGCATCAGCTGATCATTTGAAATAACAGGCGGGAAAGCCAGCGGTGAAGACAATGCCGGCTTTCCTGCTGTGCTCTGCGCTCCAGCTCCGTGATGCCCCCTCCCTGCTCCCTGGATCTGCTCCCTGCGCCTGATTCTAACTTAGGATCAGGTGGGGAGGCGACGGGGGGGCGATGAGGGGGCATCAGAGAGCAGGGAGCGCAGAACACAGCAAGAAAGCCGGCGGGGCAGTCTTCTTACCGCCGCCGGCTTCCCTGCTCTGCTCCTTCGCTCCCCGTTCCCTGATGCCCCCTCACTGCTCCCTGGAGCTGCTCTCCCTGCCTGATCCTAACTTAGGATCAGGTGGGCAGGTGGTGGGGTGATGAGGGGGCATCAGGGAGCGAGGAGTGCAGAACACAGAAGGAAAGCCAGCGGGGCAGTCTTTTCACCGCTTCCCCACCCTGCTCCCTCACTCCTTGCTCCCCACCGCCACCTCTTCACCCAATCCTAACTTAGGAGTGGGCGGGGGGAGCAGCTCCAGGGAGCAGGGACGGGGCATCAGGGAGCGGGGAGCGCGACACATACCAGGAAAGCCGGCGGTGAAGTCCTCTTCTCACTGCCGGCTTCCTGCCTGTGTTTTTCGCTCCTTGCTCCCGGTGCTGCGCTCCTTCCTTCCTGTAGGTGCTCCCCCCACCCGCACTAATGTTAACACACTTATTACATGAATTTTCAATGGTATTCGACGTGTTCGACTGTGTTCCATGAACATTCGATGAACACACATCAAATTCGACTAATCAAATCGAATTCGAACACTGGGGTGGTGGCTCATCTCTATTTAGGGAGCAGAAAAAGAAAGCAAAATGGAGATTAAAGCCGGAGAATCATACTTACCTGTCTGCACTGTGGTCACAGTACTTCTGTGTCCGCTCATTAAGCCTTATGAATATTCACTCCATCCTCCAGCTCACTCTCTGTGACAGAATTTGTGATTGGTTGTTGCATCCAGACTGTGCCCCCAATCTCTGATTGGTTGCCATACACATTAGCTGGCAAGCAAGCTGCCATCATATTAATGTAATCTATTATATAATCGCAAATCGGAAAAGCGCCCCTCTCGGCGCTACTTCCGGTGTCGTCATGTGGATACGCACGAAGCATTGGCTGCGAAGCGGCCATTGCGAGCAGTTTTAAGCCAACTCGCAATGGCCGCCAATGCCGCCTCTGCTCCCCGCTACCCACAGCCCACCTCCCACTATGCAGCTGCCCCCTGTGCCTCCCCCCCAGCCCCGATCCACAGCCGAGCTACGCTCCCCACACCCGCACCGACCTCCAGCACCGCACACCCCCCCCTCACTGCCCGCACACCTCCGCCGCCAGCCCCCATCCACAGTCTAGCACAGCCCCCCCGCAATGTCCGCACAGCACCCCCCAATGTCCGCACAACACCCCCCCACAATGTCCGCACAACACCCCCCCAATGTCCGCACAGCCCCTCCCCCCCAATGTCCGCACAGCCCCTCCCCCCCAATGTCCGCACAGCCCCTCCCCCACAATGTCCGCACAGCCCTCCCCCCCAATCTCCGCACAGCCCCCCCGCCAATGTCCGCACAGCCCCCCGCCAATGTCCTCACAGCCCCCCCCAATGTCCGCACAGCCCCTCCCCCCCAATGTCCGCACAGCCTCTATCCTCTAAGCCCCGCCGCACCTAAGCCCCTACCCCCCCTACACCCTAAGCACCGACGCACCTAAGCCCCGACCCGCCGCACCTAAGCCCCTACCCCCTAAAACCCGCCGCACCTAAGCCCCTACCCCCTAAGACCCGCCGCACCTAAGCCCCTACCCCCTAAGCCCCGCCGCACCTAAGCCCCTACCCTCTAAGCCCCGCCGCACCTAAGCCCCTACCCCCTAAGACCCGCCGCACCTAAGCCCCTACCCTCTAAGCCCCGCCACACCTAAGCCCCTACCCTATAAGCCCCGCCGCATCTAAGCTCCTACCCTATAAGCCCCGCCGCATCTAAGCCCCTAACCCAGAAGTCTAACTCCGCCGCACCTAAGCCCCTACCCCTAAGTCCGTCCCACCTAAGCCCCTACACCCTAAGCACCGCCGCACCTAAGCCCCGACCCGCCGCACCTAAGCCCCTACCCCCTAAGCCCCGCCGCACCTAAGCCCCTACCCCCTAAGCCCCGCCGCACCTAAGCCTCTACCCCCTAAGCCCCGCCGCACCTAAGCCCCGACCCGCCGCACCTAAGCCCCTACCCCCTAAGCCCCGCCGCACCTAAAAGCCCGCCACACCTAAGCCCCTACCCCCTAAGCCCCGCCGCACCTAAGCCCCTACCCCCTAAGTCCGTCGCACCTAAGCCCCTACACCCTAAGCACCTCCGCACCTAAGCCCCGACCCGCCGCACTAAGCCCCTACCCCCTAAGCTCCGCCGCACCTAAGCCTCTACCCCCTAAGCCCCGCCGCACCTAAGCCCCGACCCGCCGCAACTAAGCCCCTACCCCCTAAGCCCCGCCGCACCTAAAAGCCCCGCCGCACCTAAGCCCCTACCCCCTAAGCCCCGCCGCACCTAAGCCCCTACCCCCTAAGTCCGTCGCACCTAAGCCCCTACACCCTAAGCACCTCCGCACCTAAGCCCCGACCCGCTGCACCTAAGCCCCTACCCCCTAAGCCCCGCCGCACCTAAGCCCCTACCCCTAAGCCCCGCTGCACCTAACCCACTACCCTCTAAGCCCCGCCGCACCTAAGCCCCTACCCTCTAAGCCCCGCCGCATCTAAGCCCCTACCCCTAAGTCTAAGTCCGCCGCACCTAAGCCCCGCCGCACCTAAGCTCCCGCCGCTTTCCCCCGCCGCTGTCGCTACCACCTAAGGCCCTACACCCCAAGCCCCCGCCGTCCCCTAACCTAATGCCCCCGTCGATCACTTACATGCCTTCTTAGTCATCTGATCGTCCGTCTGATCCATAAGTCCTCCGTCCGGCCAGGCGTCCTCTTCCTCCGGCCCCGCCGGTCTTCTCTCTTCTTTCCGCCATCTCCGGCTCTTCGTTCGGCCCCGGGGGTCTTCTGTCTTCTTTCCGCCAACTTCCAGCTCCGACGTCCTCTTCACTTCTCATTGAGATAGAATGGACGAAAAATCCGCCATTCTATCTCTATGAGATGTGAGCCGCTCTTCTGATTGGTCGCTGTCTACTGCCCTCAGCCAATCAGAAGAGCGACTCATTTCCCATTCACATACATTACCGGTGTGTCGGCGATTTTATGGACGCCCTCCTGGTTCTATTTGTCGGCCCTAAAATCGCGGACACACCGCTAATGCATGTCTATGGGCAGTCAAGCCGATTTCTGATTGGTCGCTTTCTGCTGACGCCGACCAATCAGAATTCGACCTCACTGCCCATAGACATACATTAGCGGTGTGTCCGCGATTTTGGGGCCCGGCCGTTAATTCGCCGACACACCGCTAATGTATGTCAACCAATAAATTTAATAATAAAAAAATAATAAAAAAATAATTAAAAAATAATTAAAAAATAAATAAAAAATAATAAATAATTAAATAAAAAATAATAATAAAAAAAAAAAAAAAAGCCTAATAATATGAGCCCTTTCAGCGGACCTGAACGAGAACTGTGTCTCAGGCTCACTTAAAATAAATAATACATTTAATATAAAAAAAATAATTAAAAAATAATTAAAAAATAATAAAAAAATAAATAAAAAATAATAAATAATTAAATAAAAAATAATAATAATGAAAAAAAAAAAGCCTAATAATATGAGCCCTTTCAGCGGACCTGAAGGAGAACTGTGCCTCAGGCTCAGGCTCACTTAAAATAAATAATAAATTTAATAATAAAAAAAATAATTAAAAAATAATTAAAAAATAATAAAAAAATAAATAAAAAATAATAAATAATTAAATAAAAAATAATTAAAAAAAAATTAAATAAATGCTAATAATATGAGCCCTTTCAGCGGACCTGAAGGAGAACTGTGTCTCAGCCTCAGGCTCACTTAAAATAACTAATAAATTTAATAATAAAAAAAATAATAAAAAATAATTAAAAAATAATAAAAAAATATATAAAAAATAATAAAAAAATTAATAAAAAATAATTATAAAAAAAAAAATTGCTAATAATATGAGCCCTTTGAGCGGACCTGAAGGAGAACTGTGTCTCAGGCTCAGGCTCACTTAAAATAACAAATAATAAATTAATTTAATAATAAAAAAAATAATTAAAAAATAATAAAAAAAAAAAATTTTACATAATAACATAAAAAATAAGAATAAAAAAAAATGCTAATAATAATGATATTACTGCTAATAATAATGCTATTAATGCTAATAATTATGCTATTAATGCTAATAATAATGCTATTAATGCAAATAATATTGCTATTAATGCTATTATTAATGCTATTAATGGTAATAATAATGCTATTAATGCAAATAATATTGCTATTAATGCTATTATTAATGCTATTAATGCTAATAATTATGCTATTAATGCTAATATTTATGCTATTAATGGTAATATAATGCTATTAATGCAAATAATATTGCTATTAATGCTATTATTAATGCTATTAATGCTAATAATTATGCTATTAATGCTATTATTAATGCTATTAATGCTAATAATTATGCTATTAATGCTATATTTATGCTATTAATGCTAAAATTATGCTATTAATGGTAATAATTATGCTATTAATGGTAATAATAATGCTATTAATGCAAATAATATTGCTATTAATGCTATTATTAATGCTATTAATGGTAATAATAATGCTATTAATGCAAATAATATTGCTATTAATGCTATTATTAATGCTATTAATGCTAATAATTATGCTATTAATGCTAATATTTATGCTATTAATGGTAATAATAATGCTTTTAATGCAAATAATATTGCTATTAATGCTATTATTAATGCTATTAATGCTAATAATTATGCTATTAATGCTAATAATTATGCTATTAATGCTAATATTTATGCTATTAATGCTAATAATTATGCTATTAATGGTAATAATAATGCTATTAATGCTAATAATATTGCTATTAATTCTATTATTAATGCTATTAATGCTAATAATTATGCTATTAATGCTAATATTTATGCTATTAATGCTAATAATTATGCTATTAATGGTAATAATAATGATATTAATGCAAATAATATTGCTATTAATTCTATTATTAATGCCAATAATGCAATAATTATGCTATTAATGCTAATAATTATGCTATTAATGGTAATAATAATGATATTAATGCAAATAATGTTGCTATTAATGCTATTATTAATGCTATTAATGCTAATAATTATGCTATTAATGCTAATAATTATGCTATTAATGCAAATAATATTGCTATTAATGCTATTATTAATGCTATTAATGCTAATAATTATGCTATTAATGCTAATATTGATGCTATTAATGCTAATAATTATGCTATTAATGGTAATAATAATGCTATTAATGCAAATAATATTGCTATTAATGCTATTATTAATGCTATTAATGCTAATAATTATGCTATTAATGCTAATAATTATGCTATTAATGGTAATAATAATGCTATTAATGCAAATAATGTTGCTATTAATGCTATTATTAATGCTATTAATGCTAATAATTATGCTATTAATGCTAATAATTATGCTATCAATGGTAATAATAATGCTATTAATGCAAATAATATTGCTATTAATGCTATTATTAATGCTATTAATGCTAATAATTATGCTATTAATGCTAATATTAATGCTAATTATGCTAATAATAATCATATTAACGCTATTAATAATGCTATTAAGGCTAATAATCATGCTATTTATGCTATTCAAAATGCTATTAAAGCTAATAATATTGCTATTAATGCTCTTTATGCTAATAGTAATGCTATTAATGCAATTATTTATGCTATTAATTCTATTATTTATGCTTTTAATGCTATTAATAATGCTATTAATGCTATTAATAATGTTATTCATGCTATTAATAATACTATTAATGCTATTAATGCTAATATTAATACTATTAATTGTATTATTAATGCTATTAATGCTAATAATAATGCTATTAATGCTAATAATAATGCTATTACTGCTAATAATAATGCTATTAATGCTAATAATATGCTATTAATTCTATTATTAATGCTATTAATGCTAATAATTATGCTATTAATGCTAATATTTATGCTATTAATGCTAATAATTATGCTATTAATGGTAATAATAATGATATTAATGCAAATAATATTGCTATTAATTCTATTATTAATGCCAATAATGCTAATAATTATGCTATTAATGCTAATAATTATGCTATTAATGGTAATAATAATGCTATTAATGCAAATAATGTTGCTATTAATGCTATTATTAATGCTATTAATGCTAATAATTATGCTATTAATGCTAATAATTATGCTATTAATGGTAATAATAATGCTATTAATGCAAATAATATTGCTAATAATGCTATTATTAATGCTATTAATGCTAATAATTATGCTATTAATGCTAATAATTATGCTATTAATGGTAATATTAATGCTATTAATGCAAATAATATTGCTATTAATGCTATTATTAATGCTATTAATGCTAATAATTATGCTATTAATGCTAATAATTATGCTATTAATGGTAATAATAATGCTATTAATGCAAATAATATTGCTATTAATGCTATTATTAATGCTATTAATGCTAATAATTATGCTATTAATGCTAATATTGATGCTATTAATGCTAATAATTATGCTATTAATGGTAATAATAATGCTATTAATGCAAATAATATTGCTATTAATGCTATTATTAATGCTATTAATGCTAATAATTATGCTATTAATGCTAATAATTATGCTATTAATGGTAATAATAATGCTATTAATGCAAATAATGTTGCTATTAATGCTATTATTAATGCTATTAATGCTAATAATTATGCTATTAATGCTAATAATTATGCTATCAATGGTAATAATAATGCTATTAATGCAAATAATATTGCTATTAATGCTATTATTAATGCTATTAATGCTAATAATTATGCTATTAATGCTAATATTAATGCTAATTATGCTAATAATAATTATATTAACGCTATTAATAATGCTATTAAGGCAAATAATCATGCTATTTATGCTATTCAAAATGCTATTAAAGCTAATAATATTGCTATTAATGCTCTTTATGCTAATAGTAATGCTATTAATGCAATTATTTATGCTATTAATTCTATTATTTATGCTTTTAATGCTATTAATAATGCTATTAATGCTATTAATAATGTTATTCATGCTATTAATAATACTATTAATGCTATTAATGCTAATATTAATACTATTAATTGTATTATTAATGCTATTAATGCTAATAATAATGCTATTAATGCTAATATAAATGCTATTACTGCTAATAATAATGCTATTAATGCTAATAATTATGCTATTAATGCTACTATTAATGCTAATAATGCTAATATAATAATCATATTAACGCTATTAATAATGCTATTAAGGCTAATAATCATGCTATTTATGCTATTCAAAATGCTATTAATGCTAATAATATTGCTATTAATGCTCTTTATGCTAATAGTAATGCTATTAATGCGATTAGTTATGCTATTAATTCTATTGTTTATGCTATTAATGCTATTAATAATGCTATTAATGCTATTAATGCTATTAATAATGTTATTCATGCTATTAATAATACTATTAATGCTATTAATGCTAATATTAATGCTATTAATTGTATTATTAATGCTATTAATGCTAATAATAATGCTATTAATGCTAATAATTATGCTATTAATGCCAATATTAATGCTAATAATGCTAATAATAATCATATTAACGCTATTCATAATGCTATTAAGGCTAATAATCATGCTATTTATGCTATTCAAAATTCTATTAATGCTAATAATTTTACTATTAATGCTCTTTATGCTAATACTCATGCTATTAATGCGATTATTTATGCTATTAATTCTATTATTTAGGCTATTAATGCTATTAAAAATGGTATTAATGTTATTAATAATGCTATTAATGCTATTCATGCTAATATTAATGCTATTAATTCTAATAATCATGCTATTAATCCTATTAATAATGCTATTAATGCTATTTTTAATTCTATTAATGCTATTAATAATTTTATTAATGCTAATAATGCTATTACTCCTCATAATAATGCTATTAACGCTATTATTAATGCTATTTATGGTCATAATGCTATTAATACTAAGAACAATACTATTAATAGTATTATTATTGCTGTTAATAATGCTATTAATGCTAATAATAATGCTGGTAATGCTAATAATTATGCTATTAATGGTAATAATAATGCTATTAATGCAAATAATATTGCCACGTTCTAGAATCCCGATGCATTTGCATCGGGCTCACAGCTAGTAATAAATAAATAATTGAAAAAAATGACATGCTGTTCCCTGTATATTGATACACAGCAGAGATAAAGCACAGGCCCTCAATTATGTGCGTTATGTTAGCTAGGTATCAAAATATGTACCCCATGCAGAGTTTTGAAATTATTTAAATAAATCATTTTAAAAAATGGGGTGTGGTCCACCCCAATTTTGATACTCAGCCAAGATAAAGCACATTGCAGAGGTTGGTATTTTCAGCCTGGGGTTGTCCATAATTATTTGGACACTCAGACTAAGAATAGCAGCCCTCAGCTACACCTGAGATGGCACATCCAATAGATGCACCATTCTTGGCACATTACAGACACCCTCTTCTGTTGTGAATTCATTGCTGCTCCCTATGGTGGTTGCTGGTGCTGCAGCTGACTGTGTGTGCTTCACAGGTGATGGTGATGATTGGCAATCTGGTTCTTGGAGCATATAATGGTTTGAAGTGGATGAATCCTTGTCAGTTGTCTTTGGTTCCTGAAGGAGTTCACATCTCTCTGATTTCTTCTGCTCTGTGGAATTCTTTGCAAGCTAAGTGGATGTTTTTTTATATTTTGTGCACACTTTTTTGTGCTTAAGGCTCTGCTTATGTTTTGTCTTATTCTGAGTTGTGGGTTTACAATTTAGTCTGTATATTTGTTTATCTGCTCTTAGTTAGGAAGTTTTCTTCCTAGGAATTTTACCATTCACTATTATCTGTTATTTCCCGTTCTGCTGGCATTTGATTTATAGAAGTCTGCAGATATAGAGGGTGCAGAGTCTTAGTGATTCAGGGTAATTTTTGTACTATCTGCTGTTGGTGGTTTTTTTTATAGTGTTTTATACTGACTGCAATAGTATTCTATCCTGTCTTTCCTATATAGCTAGTTTTGCCTCTTTTCCTAAACCTTTTACTCTGCCTGTGTTTGTTTTTCTTTCTCTTGTTTCCTAGTTAATATCTGTGGGGGCTTGCTATTCTTTTGGGGGTCTGCTATGAGGCAAGATAGCTTTTCCTGCATCCATTCTTAGGAACAGTTAGTTCTCCGGCTGGGCAGACGTGTCTAGGTCTGATTAGTTACATCCCACGGCTACTTCTTGTTGCCGTGTGTAGTCAGGGATTGCGGTCAGAACAGTTACAAATCTAAATGTTACTCCTGAGTCATCGGTTCATAACAATCTTCTACCCATTTATCAACTCCAAACATTCCCTTGCAGCACAAACGGTAATCCACAAAACTGTGCGGCTCTGCTACATCCAGACAGACCTCATGCTGAGCGGTGAAATTACAGTGACTGATCAGCTTGAGCACCAGCACAGAATAACAACTCTGACAGCTGTGGCTGTAAGAACGAAGAAGTCACTTGAGTTCACTTGAGGTCACAGAACTTCAGTTGTGACACATATGTGGTGTCATTACGATCACTTAACCCCTAATGGAATGCATTGAGGTGTATAGTTTGTAAGATGGGGGCACCTCTGAGGGGGTAACTGCTGTTATGTTAACGCAGTTCCTCTGTCGATGTAATATGCCATACACAAACAATTCCAACAAAATCTGAAGTTTAATATTTTGCTCCTTCCTTTCTGAACCTTGTATTGTACTTCAATAGTAGTTTTCAACCGCAAAATGGGCATTGGTTTACTCAGGGAAATTGCACAGCAAATTGTACCATTCATTTTTTCTCATTACCTCTTTTGAAAATCAAAAACTTGGGGTGAAAGAAACATTTTAGTGGAAAAAATTGTAATTTTCATTTACTCAGCCAATTTTATTAAATTCTGTGAATTGTCTGAGGAGTAAAAATGATCACTATTCTAATAGATGAATTCCAAGAGACATTACTTTATATAAATTACAGTATATGAATAGTCTAGAATATTGTACAGTTGCTACAACTGAAATTATTCACTTAATCAAGAGGACAACAGTTGTACTAGCAAAAAGGGATTTACATTTATTAGAAAAATCCACACAGGTCAGAATAAATACAGATGGGTATGTGCCCACAGGAAGGTTTAACGTTGGTTTAGCAGCGAAAACTGCCGGCGGTTTAGCATAGGTTTTATTTAAATTTATGTAAATCCTAAGCAGCGTTAGGACTTACATGTAACCCTATGTAATTTAGAAAACGCTGTGCACACATAGTCGGTTTATGTGAGCGGATCTGCCCGCGGTTGAGCGGTTTCCCAGTGGTTTAGCAGCATACAGCATGTCAATTCTTCTCAGCGGTTTTTGATCGGTTCCATGAACAAAATCCTCCATAGAAAACCGCAGGAAAAAACGCTGGAAAAACCGACTGAAAAACGCTGTGCACACGCTGAAAAAAAAACGCCGGAAAACAGCTGGAGACTTCAGAGCTCAGAACTGATAATTTCCAGCGGTTTACTGACGGTTTGAACGCCACTAAACCTTCCTGTGGGCACATACCCTTAAAGTAAATTTCAAAGGTTTCATAAGTAAAGTGCTCAGTCACAGCTGAACGTTTACATGAACAAAGTACACTCTCCAGCATTGCATCACCAATTACATATGCACTTGATGACAAGCAGCTCTTATATATTTAGACAGGTAACAATAGGGATTCATACAGTTTTGTTACAGAAGGAGGCATCCAATGATTACATCACATACCAAACATGAAAAAAACCCTCTCACAGCATAGGAGGGGTGATGAGCCCATATTAAACTTCTAATGAGGCTACACAATCAACCCCTGTCAGAGACTAGTTTATAACATTTAAGTTGCGCATAGCCCAGTCATCAATATGCCACCTCTGTCAGTCTCCTATCTATTCCCACATAACCTGTCGACGGCAGCCTAAAGTATAGAGGCTACCCTGAGCTTACAGTCTAATCAGGACATTGCTATTAGGTCATACAAAATCGTGCTGCAGAGTTACTGCGTCCAAGCCCAGCCCCTACGTCGTTTGACCAAATGGCTTCGTCAGGCGTCGTGTGTTCACTTGAGTTGACTTGAGGTCACAGAACTTCAGCTGTGACACATATGTGGTGTCATTACGATCACTTAACCCCTAAAGGAATGCATTGAGATGTGCAGTTTGTAAGATGGGGGCACTTCTGAGGGGGTAACTGCTGTTGTGTTAACGCAGTTCCTCTGTCGATGTAATATGGCATACACAAACAATTCCAGCAAAATCTGAAGTTTAATATTTTGCTCCTTCCTTTCTCAACCTTGTATTGTACTTCAAAAGTAGTTTTCAACCACAAAATGGGCATTGTTTACTCAGGGAAATTGCATAGCAAATTGTACCATTCATTTTTACTCATTACCTCTTTTGAAAATCAAAAACGTGGGGTTAAAGGAACATTTTAGTGGAAAAAAATGTAATTTTCATTTACTCAGCCAATTTTATTAAATTCTGTGAATTGTCTGAGGAGTAAAAATGATCACTATTCTAATAGATGAATTCCCAGAGACATGTAGCTTCTAAAAAGTGGTCGCTTTTCAGGGTTTCAGCTGTTTTGGCCTGTCAAGGGCTCTTCAAATGTGACATGGCGTTTGCAATATATTCCAAAATGATGCTCCTTTTCTTTTAGGCCCTGCCAATATCCCAAGCAATAGTTTTCCACCACTTATGGAGTATCAGTGTACTCAGGAGAAATTGCACAGCAAATTGGATGGTGCATTTTTTCCTGTTACCCTTGTAAAAAGGATCAAATTGAGACTAAAGTAGCATTATTATCTGAAAAAAGAACATTTTTCATGTATTCCTTCCACATTGCTTTAACTACTGTAAATGTACCTTTACACGCCGCAACTATCGCCGGCGATCGGAGGCAACCAAACGTGCGTGTGCACGTTTTTGACGGTTGATACCGAACGCCGATGCCGCATGTACACGCCACAATTGCGCCCTCAACCTAAGGGAACGTGGCTCCCCAGAGGTTGCCACAGAACCTGCGGGAAACATCCGGTTGCCTCCCGACATCGCTTCAAACGCCGCAATCCCCAAAGGAATGTGGGCGTACATGTTCAGCGCTGCAAGAACATAGGCGTGTATTCCGCGCCCCAAACACGCTGATTAGACAAAGCAATAGCGTCATGATTGCCCAGCCTGCACAGGAAGGCTGGCTAATACATGACGCCATTGCAATTGTGTAGTGTGAATGCCCTGTGAAGGGACAGCCAATGGAAACACAGTAGCCCCCACCAATCATTGCTGATGGGGCGCGGTATCTAGCCCGCTGTGGCACGCCTATGGGAAATCACTAGGCGACGCAGATTCCATCCCTATCGCCCGTTCACATGCCAAAACCAGGGCAATTAACCTTCAGGGTTGCCTTTGGTTTTTGAACAATGCTCTGAAACCGCAACCGGGAGCAACTTCGAAAATCACCATTTCGTAGCAATTTCAAGGCAACGGTGATGGAAATCCCGATTGCCTCTCAGTTGCTACACCATAGTTGCGGCGTGTAAAGGTACCTTTAAGCACATTAAACATTAAAAACCTTGAATATAACGGGAAAAGACAAAAAATGGCAGCACTCACCAACTTGTGATGATTCTTTTATTCAAGGTCCAAAAACAAAGGATCCATGAACATGCTTGGGGGAGGGAGGCAGGGCCGCACCTATCATGAGGCAAGTTGAGTACTCTACCTCAGGCGCGGCTCCTGTTGATAAAATGGGGCCGGCATATGCGGGGCTCGCTTTATCAGATGCCGCCCGGTGCCTGTATTGAGCCTCTCTTCTATCCCTGACACTCTATTGTCTCCTGCGCTGCCGCCCGCTTCTTAATAGTGTGGACTGTGTGGCTGCGTTCACCCGCTGGGTTCAGCAATGAGATAGGGAGCGTGTCCTGCAGAGGAGAATACTGGCCAATGAACGCTCTCATATCAGAATAATAGAAGAGCTGATTGGCCAGTGTTCTCCTGCAGAGCGGGAAGAAGTGAGAGCCCGGCAAAGAAGATTTAGAGAAGACACCTGGCTGTCCTGGAGCTGAAAGACGAGGAGGAGAAGTGGCCCCGGTCACAAGGTGACAGATCTCCTGCTGTGCACAGTCCCAGCAGAGAGAAGGAGGGAGTGGGGGAGGGGCAGGGATCCGACTGCTGAGAGCAGGGGAAGCTACACATGTGCCCCCCTCCTGCAGCACAGAGGAGTGTGTGAAAGAGGTATCTCTGTAAAATGAGTGTGTGAGTTGTGTGTCTTCTGTGTGTGAGTTGTGTGTCTTCTGTGTGTGACTTGTGCGTCTGTATGTGTCTTCTGTGTGTGAATTGTGCGTGTGTATGTGTCTTCTGTGTGTGAGTTGTGTGTCTATGTGTCTTCTGTGTGGGAGTTGTGCGTCTGTATGTGTCTTCTGTGTGT
>JARQOC010000001.1:378882440-378967440 GCA_033576535.1 Allobates femoralis
ATGGCTGCTGACATGCTGTCCATCTGTGGACTTTTATGCATAATTTAAAGTCATTAATTCACAAGGTTCTCCTTCCAGCTTTGCTGTCAAAAGTCAATGCAGCCATGCTCATTGGTTCCATTGGTCTCTCTCCAGCCGCAAGGCTCTCGCTTAGTCAAGATCTGCAGCATCACATGGTTTACATGGCTGCTGACATGTGGCTCCCATCTGGTTTTTTAGGCATACTTAAAAAGTCAGTTTTAATCAGTCAATGGCTTTTTACCGCCCTTGCCTCAAGCAATGAGCATGCCCTAGTTCCATTGTTCATGAGGTCCCATCCCAGACTGGCTCTCACGCTAGCTTCAGGTCTCAAGCCCAAGGGTTACAATGCTGACAGTGGCTTCCCATGTGGGATTTTGTATAGGCTCATTATAAGTAGTTTTAATTACAGTCAAGGCTTCTACTCTTACCAGCCTTTGGCTTCAAGTAATGAGCATGGTCCTTGATCCAGGTCCCATCCACCGTGACCAAGGCCACGCTAGTTAGGTTTCAGGCTGCCAATGGTTCAGGTGCTGACTGTCTTCCATCTGTGGGACTTTGTATGCAATAGTAAGTGTTTATTACAGTCAAGCTTCTACCTACAGCCCTTGGCTGTCAAAGTCAATGCAACCATTGGTCCCATTGGGTCCCATCACGGCAAGTTCATGCTTATTAGATCTAAGGGCATACAAGGGTTTCATGTGCTGAATGTGGTCCCTCTGTGACTTTTGTTGCAACATTAGTAAATCATTTATTACAGTCAGGCTCTACTTACCCTTGGCCTGTCAAAGTCAATGCAGCTGGCTCCATTGTACCATGACTTCATGGTCTCTCACACCGTGACAGGCTCTACTGCTTAGCTTAAGATCTGCAAGGCATGCAAGTTACAAGTGCTGACTGTTGGCTCCATCTGTGGGACTTTGTATAGGCTACAAGTAAAAGTCAGTTTTATTACAGTCAATGCTTCTACTCTTACCAGCCTTTCTGTCAATATGCAGCATGGTCCCATGAGTCTCCATCAGCCGTGACAAGGCTCTCACTGCTTAGCTAGAGTCTGCAGCATGCAAATGGGTTTAAATGTGCTGACATGTGGCTTCCCATCTGTGGCTTTGATATATAAAGTCTTTTATACAGCAATGGCTTCTACTTTACCGCCTTTGCTTCAAAGTCAATGCGCATGGCTCCCATTGGTCCATGGGCTCGCTCCAGCCGTGACCAAGGCTCTCACTGCTTAGCTTCAAGATCTGCAAGGGCATGCACAATGGGTTTACAATGGCTGCTGACATGCTTGGCTTCCATCTGTGGGACTTTTGTATAGGCATACATAAGTAAAAGTCAGTTTTAATTACAGTCAATGGCTTCTACTCTTACCAGCCCTTTGGCCTGTCAAAAGTCAATGCAGCACACTGGGTCTCCCATGAATTCCATTGGGTCTCTCATGAGGTCTCCATCCAGCCCGTGACCAAGGCTCTCACTGCTTAGCTTTAAGAGTCTGTCAAGGGCATGCCAATTGGTTTACAATGGCTGCTGACATGTTGCTTCCCATCTTGGGACTTTTGTATAGGCATACATAAGTAAAGTCAGTTTTAATTACAGTCAATGGCTTCTACTCTTACCAGCCCTTTGGCCTGTCAAAAGTCAATGCAGCCATGGTCTCCCATTGAGATTCCCATTGGGTCTATCATGAGTCTCCCATCCAGCCCGTGACCAAGGCTCTCACTGCTTAGTTCAAGAGTCTGTCAAGGGCATGCACAATGGGTTTACAATGTTTGCTGACATGCTGGTTTCCCATCTGTGGACTTTTTTATAGCATACATAGTAAAGTCAGTTTTAATTACAGTCAATGGCCTTCACAGCCCTTTGGCCTGTCAAAAGCAATGCAGCCATGCTCCCATGAATTCCCCTTTGGTCTTCATGAGGTCTCCATCCAGCCGTTACCAAGGCTCTACTGCTTAGCTTCAAGAGTCTGTCAAGGGCATGCACAATGGGTTTACAATGGCTGCTGACATGCTGGCTTCCCATCTGTGGGACTTTTGTATAGGCATACATTAGTAAAAGTCAGTTTTAATTACAGTCAATGGCTTCTACTCTTACCAGCCTTTGGCCTGTCAAAAGTCAATGCAGCATGGACTCCATTGAGATTCCATTGGGTCACCCTAGAGATCTTCTCCATGAGGTCTCCATCCAGCCCGTGACCAAGGCTCTCACTGCTTAGCTCAAGAGTCTGCCAAGGCATGCACAATGGTTTACAATGGTGCTGACATGCTGGCTTCCCATCTGTGGGACTTTTGTATAGGCATACATTAGTAAAAGTCAGTTTTAATTACAGTCAAGGCTTCTACTCTTACCAGCCCTTTGGCCTGTCAAAAGTCAATGCAGCCATGGTTCCATTGAATCCCCATGTTTAGAGTCTCCCATCCAGCCCGTGACAAGGCCTCACTGCTTACTTAAGAGTCTGCCAAGGGCATGCACAATGGGTTTACAATGGCTGCTGACATGCAGGCTTCCCATTGTGGGACTTTTGTATAGGCATACATTAGTAAAGTCAGTTTTAATTACAGTCAATGGCTTCTACTCTTACCAGCCCTTTGGCCTTAAAAGTCAATGCATGCCATGGTTCCCATTGGGTCTCTCTAGGTCTCCCATCCAGCCGTGACCAAGCTCTCACTGCTTAGCTTCAAGAGTCTGCAAGGCATGACAATGGTTTACAATGCTGCTGACATGTGGCTTCCATCTGTGGGATTTGTATAGGCATACATAGTAAAAGTCATTTTAATTACAGTCAATGGCTTCACTCTACCAGCCCTTTGCTGTCAAAAGTCAATGCAGCCATGTCTCCCATTGAGATTCCATTGGTTCTCATGAGGTCTCCCATCAGCCCGTGACCAGGCTTCATGTTAGCTTCAGAGTCTGCAAGGGCATGCACAATGGGTTTACAATGGCTGCTGACATGCGGCTTCCCATCTGTGGGACTTTTGTAAGGCATACATTAGTAAAAGTCAGTTTTAATTACAGTCAATGGCTTCTACCTTACCAGCCCTTTGGCCTGTCAAAAGTCAATGCAGCCATGGTCATCCCTTGAGATTCCATTGGGTCCATGAGGTCTCCCATCCAGCCCGTGACCAAGGCTTCACTGCTTAGCTTCAAGAGTCTGTCAAGGGCATGCACAATGGGTTTACAATGGCTGCTGACATGCGGCTTCCCATCTGTGGGACTTTTGTATAGCATACATGTAAAAGTCAGTTTTAATTACAGTCAATGGCTTCTCTCTACCAGCCCTTTGGCCTGTCAAAAGTCAATGCAGCCATGGACTCCCATTGAGATTCCCATTGGGTCCCCTAAGACTCCATGGGTCTCGGTCTCCATCCAGCCCTGACCAAGGCTCTCATGCTTAGCTTCAAGAGTCTGCCAAGGGCATGCACAATGGGTTTACAATGGCTGCTGACTGCGGGTTCCCATCTGTGGGACTTTTGTATAGGCATACATTAGTAAAAGTCAGTTTTAATTACAGTCAATGGTTCTACTCTTACAGCCTTTGCCTGTCAAAAGTCAATGCAGGCCATGGTTCCCATTGGGTCCCCATAAGACTCCGTCTCCCATCAGCCTGTTACCAAGGCTCTCACTGCTTAGCTTCAAGAGTCTGCAAGGGCATGCACAATGGTTTACAATGGCTGCTGACATGCTGGCTTCCCATCTGTGGGACTTTTGTATAGGCATACATTAGTAAAAGTCGTTTTAATACAGTCAATGGCTTCTACTCTTACCAGCCCTTTGGCCTGTCAAAAGTCAATGCAGCCATGGTCTCCCATTGGTCCCCTTAGCCCGTGACCAAGGCTCTCACTGCCTAGCTTCAAGAGTCTGTCAAGGGCATGCACAATGGGTTTACAATGGCTGCTGACATGCTGGCTTCCCATCTGTGGGACTTTTGTATAGGCATACATTAGTAAAAGTCAGTTTTAATTACAGTCAATGGTTTCTACTCTTACCAGCCCTTTGGCCTGTCAAAAGTCAATGCAGTCATGGACTTCCATTGAGATTCCCATTGGGTCACCCATAGAGACTTCCATTGGGTCTCTCATGAGGTTTCTCATCCAGCCTGTTACCAAGGCTCTCACTGCTCAGCTTCAAGAGTCTGCCAAGGGCATGCACAATGGGTTTACAATGGCTGCTGACATGCAGGCTTCCCATCTGTGGGACTTTTGTATAGGCATACATTAGTAAAAGTCCGTTTTTATTACAGTCAATGGCTTCTACTCTTACCAGCCCTTTGGCCTGTCAAAAGTCAATGCAGCCATGGTCTCTTATTGAGATTCCCATTGGGTCACCCATAGAGACTTCCATTGGGTCTCTCATGAGGTTTCCCATCCAGCCCGTGACCAAGGCTCTCACTGCTTAGCTTCTAGAGTCTGCTAAGGGCATGCACAATGGGTTTACAATGGCTGCTGACATGCTGGCTTCCCATCTGTGGGACTTTTGTATAGGCATACATTAGTAAAAGTCAGTTTTAATTATAGTCAATAGCTTCTACTCTTACCAGCCCTTTGGCCTGTCAAAAGTCAATGCAGCCATGGTCTTCCATTGAGATTCCCATTGGGTTTTCATGAGGTCTCCCATCCAGCCCGTGACCAAGGCTCTCACTGCTTACATCCAAGAGTCTGCCAAGGGCATGCACAATGGGTTTACAATGGCTGCTGAAATGGTGGCTTCCCATCTGTGGGACTTTTGTATAGGCATACATTAGTAAAAGTCAGTTTTAATTACAGTCAATGGCTTCTACTCTTAGGTAGGGTAGGATGGTGCGGGCAGGGGGTGCAGGATGGAGCCTGTGGGGGGGCAGGATGGAGCTGGGGGGGCAGGATGGAGTGGGGGGAGGGCTATGGAGGGGAGAGGGGGGGTAGGTTGGAGCCGGTGGGGGGTAGGGGCAGGATGGTGGTGGCAGGGGGAGGGGCAGGATGGATGAGAGGATACACAGGCGTGTGCCAGCCTTCAGGACCTGTTGGTGCCTGGGAAACCAATCAGGTGATCCCAGGCAACCACAGGTCCTCAAGGCATGGAGCTAGAGGAGGTAGATGGAGGGCGCCGGCGGACGGGTGAGTATCCTCTATGAGTTTTTTTTATTTTTTATTAGAAGCAAGCAGGGGGGGGGGCCGCAGGACCCGCGGGGGGGCAGGACGACCCGCGGGGGCAGGAGACGACCCGCGAAGGGTGCGGGGGGGCAGGACGACCCGGAAGGGTGCGGGGGGGCAGGAGCAGCTGCGGGGGGGCCGCAGGAGCCACGGGGAGGCAGGACGACCCGCGGGGGGCCCGGAGCAGTGCCGGGGGGGGGCAGGACGACCCGCGGGGGGGCCCGCAGGAGCCGTGGGGGGGCAGAAACAGCTGCGGGGGGCCTGCAGGAGCCGCGGGGGGGCAGGAGCAGCCACGGGGGGGGCTGCAGGAGCGGGCGAAACTTCCGAGAGTGGAACGTTCTTCCGCCTTTTTCTGTAGCCGGGCATCGCCCGGCTAGCCCGCAGCGGTGCCGTCACCACCATGGTCCGGAGGCCATCACGGAAGTAACCTTCGGGTTTTCCGGAAGTGGCCATCGGCTTATATATATTAGATACACACACACATATACAGTATACACACACAGTATACACACACACATATACAGTATACAGACACACACACACACAGTATACACACACACATATACAGTACAAACAGTATACACACACATTCAGTATACACACATATACAGTATATTCACACACACATACAGTATACACACACATACAGAATACACACATATATAGTATATACAGACATATACAGTATACACACACAGTATACACACACACGCAGTATACACACACATATTCAGTATACAGACACATACAGTATACACACACATACACAGTATACACATACAGTATACACACATACAGTATACACACACATATACAGTATACACAAACATACAGTACACACACAGACACATATACAGTATACACACACACACAGTATACACACATATACCGTATACACACACATATACAGTATACACAAACATACAGTATACACACACATACAGTATACACACACATACAGTATACACACATATACAGTATACTCGCACACATATATACAGTATACACACATATACAGTATACTCACACACATACAGTATACACACATATACAGTATACTCACACACATACAGTATACACACATATACAGTATACTCACACACACATACAGTATACACACATATACAGTATATACACACATATAGAGTATACACACACATACAATATACACACACATATCCAGTAGACACACACATAAAGTATACAAACACATACAGTATACACACATTATACAGTATACACACACATATAGAGTATACACAAACATACAGTATATAACACACATACAGTATACACACACAGTATACAGACACACACATATATACAGTATACACACATATAGAGTAAAAACAAACATACAGTATAGAGACATATACAGTATACACACACATACAGTATACACAGACACATACAGTATACACAGACACATAGAGTATACAAACACATAAAGTATACACACACATATTCAGTATACACATATATTTAGTATACACACAGACAGTATACACACACAGACAGTATACACAGACAGTATACACACACACATATAGAGTATACACATATATACAGTATACACACACATATACGTTATGCAGAAACATACAGTATACACACATATACAGTATACACACATACAGTATACACACAGACATACAGTAAACACACACACACATATATACAGTATACACATATATAGAGTATACACACACACATATACAGTATACACACACATATACAGTATACACACACATACAGTGTACACACACACATACAGTATACACATATATACAGTATACAAACACACACATATACAGTATACACACATATACAGTATACACACATACAGTTTACACACACACATACAGTATACACACACACATACAGTATACACAGACACATATACAGTATACACATATATACAGTATACACACACATATACAGTATACACACACATATACAGTATACACACACACATATACAGTATACACACACATACAGTATACACACATACAATATACACACACATACAGTATACACACACATATACAGTATACACACACACACATATACAGTATACACATATATACAGTATACACACACACATATACAGTATATACACACACACATACAGTATACACACACATACAGTATACACACAAATACAGTATACACACACAGATACAGTATACACACACATATACAGTATACACACACACATACAGTATACACACACACATATACAGTATACACACACATATACAGTATACAGACATATACAGTATACACACACATATAGAGTAGAAACACACAGATATACAGTATACACACACATATACAGTATATACACACACATATACAGTATACACACATACAGTATACAGACACATACAGTATACACACACACACACATATACAGTATACACACACATACAGTTTACACACACACATACAGTATACACACACACATACAGTATATACAGACACATATACAGTATACACATATATACAGTATACACACACACATACAGTATACACACACACATATACAGTATATACACACACACATACAGTATACACACGCATACAGTATACACACACACATATACAGTATACACACACATACAGTTTACACACACACACATACAATATACACACACACATACAGTATACACAGACACATATACAGTATACACTTATATACAGTATACACACACATTATACACACACACACATATACAGTATATACACACACATATACAGTATACACACACAAATACAGTATACACACATACAGTATACACACACATACAGTATACACAGACATACAGTATACACACACATATACAGTATACACACACATACAGTTTACACACACACACACACATACAGTATACACACACATACAGTGTAGACAGACACATATACAGTATACACATATATACAGTATACACACACACATATACAGTATACACACACACACATATACAGTATATACACACACATACAGTATACACACACAGACAGTATACACACACATATACAGTATACACACACACATATACAGTATACACACACATATACAGTATACACACACAGACAGTATACACACACATATACAGTATACACACACACATATACAGTATACACACACATATACAGTATACACATATATACAGTATACACACATATAGAGTATACACACACACATATAGAGTATACACACACACATATACAGTATACACATATATACAGTATACACACACACATATACAGTATAACACACACATATACAGTATAGACACACACACATATATAGTATACACACACAGACACATACAGTATACACACACATACAGTATACACACACACACACATATAATCTCACTCTTCAGTGCAGGAGAGTGTGTATGAAGAAGCCGCAGATCTCCTCTCTATCTGTGTGTGATCAGAGCTGTCTCCTCAGCTCTGCAGCATTTCTGGTTCCCTGAAGACTACATCTCCCATCATGCACCGCGGCTCCTCCCTTGTGACGCCATGATCCTGGAAGCAGTGAGGAATCTAAGGGGGAGGTGGCATCCAGCCTATTATTGTGTGATTGGGGTGGTCCCCTTGGGCTTGTTCCGGCCACCCCTGGGCTCAGCAGACACCTTAATGGATGTGGCTGGGGCCAGGTGTGTGGTGCGGACACGCCCCTTAGTTACCCGACCGCGGCCTTGGTTACCAAGCTCTCCGGGGAGCGTGGAGGGGAGACCGGGGAGCGTGGAGGGGAGACCGGGGAGCGTGGAGCGTGGAGGGGAGACCGGGGAGTGTGGAGGGGAGATCGGGGAGCGTGGAGGGGAGACCGGGGAGCATGGAGGGGAGACCGGGGAGCGTGGAGCGTGGAGGGAGACGACCCTAACGCACTTCCGTAAGTTTGGCAGGCACGTCCACGACGACGGAAGTAGCACCGAAAATGACGGAAGTGCGCTACGGCAATTATATATTAGATATTTCAAGCATACTTTGTAAAAGGTTTTAATGAAACCAAAATATGAACAGCATAATAAAAAGGCTCCTGGTTATTGTTGACAAAAAATGTTTCTTAACTTGCAATAGGATAAGAAAGCCAGCTTTAAATGGTCACTATGCTTTTAAAAAATATTAGCTGTCAAAATATAACGTGAAATGCTCTCAGTCTGGCTTTAGAGCCAAGTGAGTCTGGAAGTATGTTGTGAATAATTACTAGAGAAACATGAGTTTAACTAAGCTTTGGAGAGCATGATGTAAGTAGTAATTTGTAGATGTGTTATATATATGAACTGACTGTTTCAATAAGTTTCAGTGATAGAAATTACTATTCATGCACAATGTAATGAAAGACATTTATAGCTCTTAATTAAGCAGAAATGGACAGCCGCAGACTTACTCTAAATATGAAATTATAAAATAAAAAGTTGCATTTGTGTTATGCGATCTCCGATGCAGGAAACCAATGAAATGTATTATCTTATATTTACAAACTTACTATATTTTACTATTAAACTTTCCTTGAAAGGGTAGGGCCAGATGGTGTGGCTGGCAGTGTGCAGCCAAAACTAATGTCCAATTTCAGCATGATTTTGTTTTATGATTGTGTGACCATTGACCTGTCATAGTTGGGTGGAGCTTCAGTCATGCTGTGACCACATTACTGCCACACCACATGTATGTACCCTAATAATCTATTTTAAATTTTTGTCTATACTTTGATTTGGATGAGCATTCATAGACTTTGGTGTACATAGAGAGTAAAGAAAGCTACTCTGCAAACCAATGTTTAACTTCAGCTTTAAAATTAATATAGAATCATAGGATCATAGATTGGTGTATTTCAAAGGGACCTCCTGGGTCATCTGCTCCAACCTCCTGCTCATAGTAGGATTCACTAAATCATCCCAGACAGATGTCTGTCTAGCCTCTGCTTGAAGACGTCCATTGAAGAACTCACCACCTCTCAGGGCAGCCTGCTCCCCTCACTGTAAAAAAGGAGTTTATTTTTCTGATATATATTATGTGTCTCCTCCCATTCAGTTTCATTCCATTGCCTCTAGTGTTTCCTTGTCAAAGTGAGAATAGAGATGATCCCTCTACAGTGTGACAGCCCTTGAGATATTTGTAGACATCTATTAAGTCTTCTCTCAGTTTTCCTTTTTGCAAGCTAAACATTCCCAAATCCTGCAACCATTCCCCATAGTCTTTATTTCTAATTGTGATTACAGGCAATGGCATAGGAGACCACATGGTCGCATATCCCATTGCATGTACTCAGTACTAGAAATAAAGACTTCACTTGTTTGCAAAAGAAAAAGAGTGTGCAGTGTTTCATCTTTTTATTGTACTGAAGGTTCATAGGACTCGTTCACTGACAACCCCCAAAAAAATTATTGAAGCTTTAATTTTGGTATAAGCATTAAGAAATCCAATTTTACATGCAATACAGATTAGATCAAGTGTAGAATCAGCCATTCCTGAAAAGTGTTCAGTTAGCTGTTCTTCAACTCCGGGCGCATGTTACTTGCCAATGTGGGACATGGCACAGCTATCTGGCAATCCAGCAGCAGGTTCAACTGAGTTCACACTGTGAGAATTTCCAGATTTGAACTCAGTTGAACTATTGCCAAATTGCCAGACAGCTGTGCCATGCCTTGCAATCCGGAAGTGGGTTCAACCAAGTTCACTGAGGGCAGTGTGGGAGCTTCAGTGTGTGGACACTGGTGACCTGATGACCAGATTGTCGATTTGTGCTAGCATGACCTACATTATCTTCAGATTTGTCTGCCATTGAGCATACCTGGCATTTCATTGGTGGGCAATTGCAAATGAAGCTGTCATTGCAGTAGGTCATGATTATATGCGACCCCAAGTGCATTCAGTCAACCATTAAAAACCTATTTGATAGCATGCCAAAACAAGTTAGCGTATATATTTTTGCATAACTTGAGATGTTTTGAAAATATTTATTACATTGTTTTATTGTGTACATATCATTAATATGTATATCAATCCTGCAATTTCAGTGAGTCTATTACTTTTACTTCTTGGTGTTGCAGTTTCAATGCTGAGGATACACATATTGATGTAGAAAAAGTAAGCTATGCATCTTGTTAACTAACTTTTTTTTGTTTGTTTAGTTACATTTTAAAAGTATTTTGACACCCACAATATTTTATTAAGATTTACCAATGTAACATTTTCCATACCTATTATTTTTAACATATAAAGGGGTTCTCTGGGCTTGCTACAATTTCCCATCCCAAAATCTGTAAAAATAACTAAATGTGCTATGCTCACCTGTTATCATCCAAATAGAACGAGCACAGGTTAGGATGGTTTCACATTGCATTTTTTTTCCTGTCTGTGGAATCCTACTTTTTGCAGGACCCCACATGCAGGAAAGGACCCCCAAATCATCCCCCCAAATCCCCAATCCTCCACAAACCTGCCCCTCCATAAAATGCCCCCTCAACCCGCACATAGTGGGGACTGTGTGTGACCTCCTGTGGTATACAGGGGGCTGTGTACGACCACCTGCAGTATATTGGTATTTCCTGCTTGGGGCACTATTCCCACTATAACCATGAGGGACACAATCCTATTACCATATACGGGCATTACCATATATGGGCGGTATGACCATATATGGGTATTACGATATATGGGCGATTTGACCATATATGGGCATTTAGTGGACATGCATACATATACACACAAAAAGTAAATAGGTCTTTTTTGGGGGAAGGGGCTAACATTTAGGCCCCTTTCACATCTATGCGTCTGCTGCGTTTTGCTTCATTTGCGTTTCTATGCGTTGTTTCCACAAAAACGCATCAAAACGCATGCGTTTTTGTCCCCATTGACTTTAATGGAAACGCATGAAAAACTCATGCAAAAACGCATTTAAAAACGCATGTGCGTTTGCAAAAACGCAAAACGCATGCGTTTTTGCAAACGCACATGTGTTTTTACATGCGTTTTTGCATCCGTTTTTCATGCGTTTCCATTAAAGTCAATGGAGACAAAAAAAGCATGTGTTTTGATGCGTTTTTGCGGTAAAAACGTATGGAAACGCAAATGAAGCAAAACGTAGCAGACGCATAGATGTGAAAGGGGCCATAGTGATAAATGTTCCCTGAGACAAGTGGGGCATGTGTGCAAAATTTGGTGATTGTAGATGCAACGTTGAGAATTCCTTTAGTGGACAGACATACCTACACACATGGACTCTGCTTTATATATAAATATTGCATGACGGAGATTATAATTTAGACTGCATTCAATTGTAGGTTGATCAGAATCTCTGCATGTAAACACTACTGTTCCCAAAAATGTTTCTACAAAAAAAGAGATCCAAAATATGTGAAAAAAATGATCAAGATTATCAGAAAGATTTAGAACTTTTTTTCATTAATGTATACGTTGAAATGGAACAGGACAAGAACTTTGAATTGCGAGTAGGCATGGGACTCGGAGCTCTGACATCTGCAAATACATATACAAAAACGAATCAGCAAAGAAGGTTGCTCCTTTTTACACTATAAAAAAGTGTTCATTTGTGGGCGCTCGCTGTTTAAGCTGTCAGCAGTGCATTATACAACAGTAGGCACAGAGCAAATTATTCTGCAATTCTATGGGAAGAGATTGAGCATAATTGTGCAAAGCTGTTTGCTTAGGAGTCCGGTCAGTGATGCCACTCGATGATTTACAGGCTTCTTTTTAAAAGCAGTCATACAAAGAAAGCCGTCATTTATTAGCCTCATCGCTGTCACTATTAATCAAGAATAAGAAAATATTTAAGAAATAAAATTGCAGAAAATTTGAAACATTTCAATTATATATTTTTACTAGTCATGAGCGAGCAGTAAAATACTCGGGTACTCGATGCTCGAGTCGAACATATCGAGATGATCAGGTGCTCGACCCGAGCACCGAGCCCAATGTTAACCTATGAGAAACCCAAGCTTTTTTCCGGTTGCACCCTCAGCAGCCTGAATAAACCCTAAAAAAGTCATAAATGTGTAAGAACAGTGCTCAAATGACACGGGAACAGCATGGGGAAGACTCCTTTAATCATTTCTGACTCCAAGGTCACTGCTGTGAACATTGTTGTCAGAGTATTACACCACTTTTCCGGACTCACAATAAAATGGCCAAAAATTAAACCAAAATGGATTTTCCTGAGGAAAATGTTAAGGACTCATACTCACTTGTTAGACAATGTTGGTGTACTGTATTATATTTTTTTTTATTACATTAAAAAAATATTTTTTTAAAAATTAGGAGGCACTCCGATGCCCCTTTTAAGAGACGTGGAGGAGGGCGTCTTTAAATAATTTTCCCATTTTTAGCCATTTTTAGGAAGTGGGTCTTCCATAGTGTTGACCTATGTAGGCTGACAAAATTGGGAGGCACTCCGATGCCCCTTTTAGGAGACGTGGAGGAGGGCCTCATTAAATAATGTTCCCATTATTGGGAAGTGGGTCTCCCATAGTGTTGCACTATGCAGGCTGCCAAAAATTGGGAGGCACTCTGATGCCCCTTTTAAGAGACGTGCAGGAGGGCCTCATAAAAACTAAGTTCCCATTACAAAGGAGGCGGTCTCCTATACTTATACATGAATATACTGTCTAAATTTTCCTTGGTTACGGTCATCATAAACTCCCTTTAAAAATATTATGTGGGTGTTGCATCATGGACCATGGTCACCCTGGTGATATGGTGGTGGAGGATGAGAAGAAGGAGGTGGACTAAAGCAAATAACCCAAATCAGGAAGTGTATAGCCATGTGTGGGGGTGAAGAGGAGCATGGGAATATACCTTACCAATAATTCCCCCTGCAGCACTAAAAACCCACTCTCACAAAACGCTAGTGGCAGGGCAGGCCAGGACTTCCAAGGCGTACAGAGTCAGTTCATGCCATGTTTCTAGCTTGAATATCCAATAATTATAAGACACAGGAATCACGGAGGACATTGGTACAGTCGGTAAGGTACAACTTCAGCGTCCACCCAAACTTTGCAGTCCTTGTGAGAGTACCCCACGCCTCAGGGCCTGTGCCATAGGAGGGGCTGAGAAAACTCTCCTAGAACTTTGAGAGTGTTCCCCTTCCTCTCGCCTGTACTCCTTGGTTGTCCATCAAACTGTGACCTCTGCCGCCAGCATTTTCAGAAGGGAAATTTTTTACTAAATCCGCAACAAGGGCTTTCTTGGTACTGCTTACCATCAATGCCAAAATCAAAAACCAGCACTGCACTTACAGGATGCAGTCAGACCCCACTATGTAAAGCAAGCACCAGGTGCAGGCTGATAAAAATCACCTCTACCTACAACAAAATGCGGAAGGTGATCTGCAGCTGGGCCACATGGGTCGCCGTTCATCTAGTGGTGCTGAAACATCGTACTGGGTGGCCCATTGGTTACGTGGCAGAGCCAGTGGGTAGTTTTCAGACTCTCTGCATCATTTGTATAAGTGTGAATGGTGTTCTAAGCAAGCCCATTATGTGCATGGCAGGTCGCCTGCCTACAACAAAATGTGGTACCCACTCGGCTCTGCTCCATACCCCTCGTACATATACGGCTCTGCTCTGTACACCTAGTACCCACTTGGCTACATTCCATACACCTAGTACCCACTCGCCTCTGCTGGCAGAGCATAGCATTAAATGCTCTGCGCTGCAGCAGACAATACTTGCGTCAGGCTAGGGTCAAAACGCAAGTGTGACCCTAGTCTCAGGGGCCCGGTGGGCCCCCTCCAAGCAGTCGGGCCCCGGCACTTGCCCGGATGCGGCGGGTGCTGACGTTGGGCCTGAGTGTAGTGTTGGTTTTTGATTTTGACATTGATGGTAAGTTTTTCTAATGCTGCTTTTTCTCAGTACTTTCTGGTACTGCCCCATTTTTGTAGACCTCTACGCCTCGGGACTAAGAGATATAAAGTTCTTCTTGTAGCAAGGGTCTAACTGTCACCAACCAGTAATGAGTGTCACCCAAGGTTTTGATAATGTGAGGGTCACGGGACAGGTAGTGTAACATAAATTCAGCCATGCGCGCCAGACTGGTAACAGGCAAGACTTTCATGTCCTTACCTAGTGGACGATTGACCATGCTCTCCTCATCCTTCTTCTCCTCCTCCTCCTCCTTATCTTCTGGCCATCCACGCTGAACAGACGGTATGACAGTTGTGCAGGTAGTACCGTCTATAGTGCATGAAATTAGCTCCTGTTCTTTTTCCTCCTATTTCTCCTCATTGTCCCCCAGTCCACGTTGGGATGAGATGAGGCTGGGCTGTGTAATCACCCTGTAAGGTTCCTTGCTCCATCTCATCGTGCTTCGCCTGCAATGCTTCCTCTATGATTTTGAGCAGAGAGTGTTTCAGAAGACAGAGAAGTGGGATGGTGATGCTAATGATGGTGTCATCGCCGCCCACCATCCTGGTCGACTCCTCCAACTTTTGGAGGAAGGTACACATGTCGGACATCCATGTCCACTCCTGAGGTCTTATGTGTGGAGTCTGAACTGAATACCAACAGCCTTGTTGATGCTGGTAGTCAACAACGGCCCTCTTCTGCTCACAAATCCTGACCAACATCTGCAGTGTCGAATTCCAAAGCGTGGGGACATCACACACCAGTCTGTGAGCCAGAAGCTGCAAAGCTGCTGAAACCTGGGAAGGGCGGCTGAAGCTAATTGTGCAATGACAGGTGAAGGACAGGAGGCATCTTTGCATGCACTATGGGCAGGGGATTGCCTTCCACGCACAAAAGTGGAAGACACTGCTCCCGTACCCTGGGGTTCAGCCCACAAAGTCAGGTGCTTTGCTGCCATGTACCTGATTATGCTGGTGGTGGTCAGGCTGGTAGTTTTGCTACCCCTGCTGATCCTGGCATAGCAAGTGGTGCAAATGGCCTTTTTGGAATTATCAGCAGACTCCTTAAAAAAAAGGCCAGACTCGGGAAGCCCTAATAGTTGTACTGGCAACTTCCATAGTGTTGGTGTTATGGGGAATGGTTGCCCGCCTTATGTCTGCGGCCACCACACTGTTTGTGGGTGTTTGTTGTGGTGCAATTCTAGCGTGCCCATGCGCTCAGCCTCTGCATGCACCATCACCATCACGTCCAGTTCCTTGTCCCTTGCCACCGGCCTTGAACATTTTAAATGGTGTGCTATATGGGTTTTAAAAGTGTGCTATATACCCTGCCTGTATACATCTGAACTAATTCTTACAAGAACTGTTGTTTTGATGGCTAGATAGATATTAGAAGCCTATACATCACCCCTAGATGTGCTGACTGGTATACAGCCTCTTTTAGTAAATCGAAGTGTGCTGTATACCCCTTCATCCTGTATACAGCTAAATTAATCCTTAGAAGGACTGTTGATTAGATAGATAGATAGATAGATAGATAGATAGATAGATAAATACAAAGAAAAAAATGTCTCTGCAGCACACAGCTACTACCAATATCGTACATATGCTAACAAGCAAAAAATTAGAAAAAAATGTAAAAACTTAAGTTTTTAAAAAAAACTCATTATTCTTAATTTTTATTTTCTGGGGGTCTTAATTAGTTCATACATTGGCCAATGTCTGTTTGCTCACTAACCACGTCACGGTGCCTCCAGGTCTAATGAGTCCTGCGCTGATGTCAGGAGTGTGCACGATGTGAGGATATAAGCCCTCAGCTGGGGGGAGTCCTATACTATACTGGTCCCATACTATAGCTAGAGAGGCTCTTATGCTATGCAGCTCAGAAAGTGATAGGGTGCTGTGATACCCCTGAAGAGCCCGATGGGCAAAACATGTTGGGAGGCACCTGGGCATCTACATAGGGCAAGTGACAGCTAGGGTGAGCTGTGGACTTCCCTTGTCAGGGCGGAAGTGAGAACATATGGTGGCAGACCTTGACAGGGCGAGTCAGTTTATGCCTACTCCTCTTCTCTGACTTACCGGTGAGCAAAGAGCACTTGAAGAACACAGTGGTGGCGCCCCACCGTGAACTTGGTGAGATCGTTCTGATTACAGTGTTATCTTTGCTAGGAGGTATCAGCTTGTCTCATACTAAACCATTGTTTGTGTGTTATGTGAAATAGAGGATACACTCCTTTTAAGTTTATTCACCAGGTCTAAGTGAACTAGTGTGGACTTGACCTAGCACAGATAAGGTGTCAAAAGAAACTATCCCTGGTGAGAATCACTGATTAAGTAGTGATCCAGCAGGGAGGAGAGTGGCACCATAAGTGTTTGTTAGTTTGTGGGTGATATTTTCACGGTGTATATGTGTGTTTGTCCAAAGGGTGGAGAGGACAAAGCCACTTTTTAAATAGTAATATAAAAAGTTATATTTTAATTTCCAGTATACACAATACGCTATATCTAATACTTGAAACTATTGATAAAAAAGACCCATAAGGTCAATGGTTAGGATTAGTGATGAGCGAGTACTAAAATGCTCGGGTGCTCGTAGCTCGGGCCGAGCATCCCGAGATACTCATGTACTCGGCCCGAGTACCGAGCCCAATGTTATCCTATGGGAGACCCGAGTATTTTTATGAAATGACTGCCGGCAGCATGTAGAAACCCTAAACATGTCACAAAAGTCTCAGAAGAGTGCTCAAATGACATGGCAACACCATGGGGAAGACCCCTGGAAGCATTTCTCACTCAAAAGTCACAGCTGTGAACAATGTTGTCCGAGTTTCACGCCAATTTTACGGAGTCACCAGAAAACTTTAAAAATTACACTAAAATGAATATTTAGGGTGGAAATGTTAAGGGCACATACCCAATAGTGAGATACAGCTGGTGTATGTTACTTTTTGTGATTACATGAAAGATTTTACGTTAAAACATTGTGCGGCACTCCGATGACCCTGAGAAGAGACGTACATGAAGCCCTGTCTTGACATAATGTGCCCATTTTGAGCAACTGGGTCTATTGTAGTATTTTCCTTTGCCAGGGCAGTCCAAAATTGGGAGCTTCACCAATGCCCCTGGATGGAGACGTGCATGAGGGCCTGTAAACCTGAAGTGGGTGTATTGTAGTATAGCCCTTTGGCAGGGCAGCCAAAAATTGGGAGGCTCCACAATGACCCATGCATACAGACATGCATGAGGGCCTGTAAACCTCAATTGGGTGTATTGTAGTATAGCCATTTGGCAGGGCAGCCAAAAATTGGGAGGCTCCACATTGTCCCAGGATAGAGACGTGCAGGAGGGCCTGTAAACCTGAAGTGGGTGTATTGTAGTATAGCCCTTTGGCAGGGCAGCCAAAAATTGGGAGGCTCCACAATGACCCATGCATACAGACATGCATGAGGGCCTGTAAACCTCAATTGGGTGTATTGTAGTATAGCCCTTTGGCAGGGCAGCCAAAATTTGGGAGGCTCCACATTGTCCCAGGATAGAGACATGCAGGAGGGCCTGTAAACCTGAAGTGGGTGTATTGTAGTATAGCCCTTTGGCAGGGCAGCCAAAAATTGGGAGGCTCCACAATGACCCATGCATACAGACATGCATGAGGGCCTGTAAACCTCAATTGGGTGTATTGTAGTATAGCCCTTTGGCAGGGCAGCCAAAAATTGGGAGCATCCAAATTGTCCCAGGATAGAGACGTGCAGGAGGGCCTGTAAACCTGAAGTGGGTGTATTGTAGTATAGCCCTTTGGCAGGGCAGCCAAAAATTGGGAGGCTCCACATTGTCCCTGGATAGAGACGTGCAGGAGGGCCTCAAAACATTTTTCCCATTGAAAGAATGGGCGAAAAAATTTACCACTGGGGGTATACCTGAAACAACAGCCTAACTATTGTAATGGTCATCATGGTGTCACATGAGGAGAAGGAGGAGCAGTCCAGCGATTAGCCAAAGTGCAGAACTGTGTACCCATGGGTGAGTGGAGGTACATGGCAAATTCCCATAACAAAATTTAAATTCAGTTGTCATTTGTTGGTGGTGTGGTGAAGTCTGGCCCAATCCAACCCTTGTTCATCTTGATCAGAGTTAGCCTGTCAGCATTTTCAGTTGACAGGCGGGTGCGTTTATCAGTAATGATTCCACCTGCGGCACTGAAAACACGCTCTGACAAAACACTAGCGGCAGGGCAGGCCAGGACTTCCAAGGCGTAGAGAGCCAATTCATGCCACGTGTCTAGCTTGGAGACCCAATAATTGTAAGGCACAGAGGAATCTCGCAGTACAGTTGTTCGATCTGCAAGGTACTCCTTCAGCATCTGGCCAAACTTAGCATTTCTTGTGGCACTACCCCGCACCTCAGGGGCTGTGGTACGTGAGGGGCTGAGAAAACTGTCCCACATCGTAAAGACTGTTCCCCTACCTCTGGCAGATTGGACTTGTGCCCCTCTCGGCCGTACGCCTTGGTTGTCCACCGATTCCTGACCTATGCCGCTAGCGTTTTGTGAGGGGAATGATTTGCCTACTTCCGTGATTATGGCCTTCTGGAACTGCTGCATTTTGGCTGACCTCTCCGCCTCAGGAATGAGAGACATAAAGTTCTCCTTGTAGTGTGGGTCTAACAGTGTTGCCAACCAGTAATGGCCAAGATGTTCTGAACGCGAGGGTCACGAGCCAGACAGCTTACCATAAAGTCAGCCATGTGCGCCAGACTCTTAACAGCCATCACTTCAGTATCCAGACCAACACGATGACTGAACATGCTGTCCTCCTCCTCCTCCTCCTCATCTCCCCTGTCCTCTGGCCAGCCACGCTGAATCGAGGGTATGACTGGTGTGCATGTCATATCCTCAATTTGGCCAGAGAGTTGCTCCATGTCTTCATCCTCCTCCTCCTCGTCATAGTCCTCCACTGCACGTTGTGATGAGATGACGCTGGGCTGTGTGTTATCACCCACACCCACTACTGTTTCTTGCTCCAAGTCATCACGCTCCGCCTGCAATGCATCCTCTTTGTTTTTCAGCAGAGACCGTTTTAGAAGGCAGAGTAGTGGTATGGTGACGCTAATAATGGCGTCATCACCGCTCACCATCTTGGTGGAGTCCTCAAAGTTTTGGATGACGGTACATAGGTCGGACATCCATCTCCACTCCTCAGGTGTTATGTGTGGAGTTTGACCCATTTCCCGACGGCTTAGGTGATGCAGGTAGTCAACAACTGCCCTCTTCTGCTCACATATCCTGACCAACATGTGCAGAGTTGAATTCCAACGTGTGGGGACATCACACACCAGTCTGTGGGCCGGAAGACGCAAACAGCGCTGAAAGCCGGCAAGGCCGGCTGAAGCAGCAGGTGACTTGCGAAAATGTGCAGACAGACGGCGAACTTTTACCAGCAGTTCAGACAGCTCTGGGTATGACTTTTGTGAGGCACCGCCAACATGATCCTCATGGCCGGGGCGCATCACATGCGGGATCAGGAGGATCCTGTGCACACTGGCCGTTTTTCCTGTGATGATACTGTGTGAACCTATCCTGAACACAATGAGGTTTAATGTGACTAATGAGTGGCTCATGAGATCGAGGAGGCCATGAGGAATGGGATGTAAGGAGTGATGGCTGACAGCCCAGGTGGGTGTGTCAGTGTGGGTGTGGCCGGCACGATAAGAGTCAGATAGCTGAGTGATTGAGAGATTCATTCTCAGCCAGAGAGCAGCCTGAGAGCATGTGGGCTGGTTTCCAGCCAAGTGCAGAGCAGTCCAGAGGCTCTGTGTGAACCTGAAGGGAGCATGCTAGCTCCATGCCGGTGCCTAGGTCCGGGGTCGTGGCAGCACCTGGAGGGGGAAGCCGTGGTTGACCCGTGGACGCTGGTCCGGGCGTGGTTCACCTCATGTCCGGGAAGGGGCCCGTGGGGATGCCCGGTGGAACCTGTGATACAGGTAGCGAGACCCGGATCCGTGCACAGTAAGACAGCAGTCCCCGTGTAACGGAGTGAGCTGTATGCGTGAATAATGCCAGGTGGGCATAACCGCCATTGGGTCTGACTAGGCAGTCGGTAAAGGACCCGTAGACGTATGTAGGGGCTTAGGTAACAGTGCCCTGAATGAGAGACGATGGCCTATGTGTAACAGCCACGTATAATGTTGTGGGAGAGAGAGTGACCCAGCTAGTGTGGATGATATTGCAGGCGTTCCGTCCCTGTGGGACGAGAGGGAGGCTTGGCCTGCTGCTTGCAGTGGGTACCTGTCCCTCAACCACGACCTCTAATGGTGTGGGTGTGCCTGTGGCCAGAGACAGGGGTCACGAAGGCTCCTAGAAGGGTAACCATGGCTGATCCGTTAGGGTGCTACTCAGACGCAGGGTACAGTCGTCGACCTGGAGACCTGCCATGAGATGAGATGGAGGTTTGGTGGCGACTGGTGGACCGTACCGTGGTGAGTAGGCCACGGTGACGCATGGTTAGCCCGGATTCTACGGTTGACCAGGTCCCTGTTATGATCATGGAGGAGCCACAGTCCATGGATGTGTTATGATGGGCTGTGAGCGGGTGCAAGAAATGTATGTGATCCATGGACGTTTGTATGATGGATCACATATGGTATGTAAGGTCCCGGTCAGGCAGGAATCCTGACTACGGGTTAATGGTATATCATCATGCTGGGTGACTAAAGCCGGACGGCTGGTACCGCCATTGGGACCCACAGGGCCCGTTGAGGCATATGTAACGAAGGTCAGAAGCAGGGGTAAAAAAGGGCTCCTACAGTGGGGACACCATGGTTGAACCAGGTGGACTCTGACCGGGACGTAGGCGGAGATACGTCCGGGAAGGAGCCCCTTGGGGATACATGACATACCTGGTACTCAGGTTGCTCAATCCCTGTTATGAACCCGGAGCGGTCATCGTTGTAATGTAACATATGTATTAAATGTATGTGAAATGTAGAAAGGCCGGAGGCCGGAGCCACCGCGGAGCTGTTAGTAGAGCTCCAATGGGGACAGAGAGATGGTTACAGGTCCCGGGTAACTATAAGATGTAATGTGCAATATACGTGTTATGCAATGTCCTATGTAATGTCAATGTATTATGTGACGTGTATGTGTTAAACGTTAAATGTACTAACCCTGTTATTGATGCTGTTGAGAAATAAACGGGTAGTTACGTGAAAAATTATACACATGTGTTGGCGTCATTACGCAGCAAGCGGGTTCCCCGGGTCGCTACCTCACACTTTATAAACCTCTGAACCACCAGGTTGAGCATATGGGCCACGCATGGAACATGCGTCAGCTGGCCTCGCCTCAAAGCTGCCACGAGATTCCGGCCATTGTCACACACGACCTTTCCTGGCTTTAGGTTCAGAGGTGTGAGCAAGTGATCTGCCTGCTGTTTCAGAGCTGTCCACACCTCTTCTGCATTGTGGGGTTTGTCACCTATGCAGACTAGCTTCAGCACAGCCTGTTGCCGCTTCGCAGAGGCAGTGCTGCAGTGCTTCCAGCTTGAGACTGGTGTGGAGGGTACAGTGGATGAGGATGCGCAGGAGGAGGAGGAGGAGGCTGAGGAGCATGACATTCTGGAGCTGCAGAGTGTCGGTGAAACCCTGACAGAGGTAGGGCCTGCTATCCTTGGTGTGGGAAGGACGTGTTCCGTCCTTCGCTCAGACTGGGTCCCAGCCTCCACAATATTAACCCACTGTGCCGTCAAGGAGATGTAGCGGCCTTGCCCACAAGCACTTGTCCACGTGTCTGAGGTTAGGTGGACTTTGGCTGAAACAGCGTTGTTCAGGGCACGTGTGATGCTTTGGGACACGTGGTTATGCAATGCGGGGACGGCACATCTGGAGAAATAGTGGCGGCTGGGGACCGAGTAACGTGGTACAGCAGCCCCCATCAGGTTGCGGAATGCTTCCGTCTCCACCAGCCGGAAAGGCAACATTTCTAGCGCTATGAGTCGCGAAATATGAGAATTGAGGACAGTGGAATGTGGGGCTTAAAAAACTCCCAGACTCGGGAAGACCTAACATTTGCACAGGCACCTTGAGTCGTGTTGTTGTTCCGGGGAACGGTTGCCTGCCTTCTGCCTGCGGACACGACCCTGCTTCGTACTGCCTGTTGGGATGCTACGCCTCTCTCCCCCTGTGCACTGCTGTCCTCGCTCTGCATATCCTCCTGCCAGGTTGGGTCAGCTACTGGATCATCCACCACGTCGTCTTCCTCTTCCGCACCCTGATCCTCCTCCTGACTTCCTGGCAATTGTGTCTCATCATCGTCCACCCCTTGTTGAGACACGTTGCCAACGTTCCATTCGTGAGAACGTGGCTGCTCAAATATTTGGGCATCTGTATATACCATTTCCTCATCACGCACTTCAACAGGAGCTGGCGAGAGGCCATATTCTGCAAATGGATACGTGAACAGCTCTTCCGAGTGTCCAACTGTGGGATCAGTAATGTCCGTGGACGTGTACTCGGCCTGGTGGTAGGAAGGAGGATCAGGTTGGGAAATGTGCGGTGCAGTATCACGGCTACTGACACTTGACCGTGTGGAAGGCAATTCTAGCGTGCCCATGCGCTCAGCCTCTGCATGCACCATCACCATCACGTCCAGTTCCTTGTCCCTTGCCACCGGCCTTGAACATTTTAAATGGTGTGCTATATGGGTTTTAAAAGTGTGCTATATACCCTGCCTGTATACATCTGAACTAATTCTTACAAGAACTGTTGTTTTGATGGCTAGATAGATATTAGAAGCCTATACATCACCCCTAGATGTGCTGACTGGTATACAGCCTCTTTTAGTAAATCGAAGTGTGCTGTATACCCCTTCATCCTGTATACAGCTAAATTAATCCTTAGAAGGACTGTTGATTAGATAGATAGATAGATAGATAGATAGATAGATAGATAGATAGATAGATAGATAGATAAATACAAAGAAAAAAATGTCTCTGCAGCACACAGCTACTACCAATATCGTACATATGCTAACAAGCAAAAAATTAGAAAAAAATGTAAAAACTTAAGTTTTTAAAAAAAACTCATTATTCTTAATTTTTATTTTCTGGGGGTCTTAATTAGTTCATACATTGGCCAATGTCTGTTTGCTCACTAACCACGTCACGGTGCCTCCAGGTCTAATGAGTCCTGCGCTGATGTCAGGAGTGTGCACGATGTGAGGATATAAGCCCTCAGCTGGGGGGAGTCCTATACTATACTGGTCCCATACTATAGCTAGAGAGGCTCTTATGCTATGCAGCTCAGAAAGTGATAGGGTGCTGTGATACCCCTGAAGAGCCCGATGGGCAAAACATGTTGGGAGGCACCTGGGCATCTACATAGGGCAAGTGACAGCTAGGGTGAGCTGTGGACTTCCCTTGTCAGGGCGGAAGTGAGAACATATGGTGGCAGACCTTGACAGGGCGAGTCAGTTTATGCCTACTCCTCTTCTCTGACTTACCGGTGAGCAAAGAGCACTTGAAGAACACAGTGGCGGCGCCCCACCGTGAACTTGGTGAGATCGTTCTGATTACAGTGTTATCTTTGCTAGGAGGTATCAGCTTGTCTCATACTAAACCATTGTTTGTGTGTTATGTGAAATAGAGGATACACTCCTTTTAAGTTTATTCACCAGGTCTAAGTGAACTAGTGTGGACTTGACCTAGCACAGATAAGGTGTCAAAAGAAACTATCCCTGGTGAGAATCACTGATTAAGTAGTGATCCAGCAGGGAGGAGAGTGGCACCATAAGTGTTTGTTAGTTTGTGGGTGATATTTTCACGGTGTATATGTGTGTTTGTCCAAAGGGTGGAGAGGACAAAGCCACTTTTTAAATAGTAATATAAAAAGTTATATTTTAATTTCCAGTATACACAATACGCTATATCTAATACTTGAAACTATTGATAAAAAAGACCCATAAGGTCAATGGTTAGGATTAGTGATGAGCGAGTACTAAAATGCTCGGGTGCTCGTAGCTCGGGCCGAGCATCCCGAGATACTCATGTACTCGGCCCGAGTACCGAGCCCAATGTTATCCTATGGGAGACCCGAGTATTTTTATGAAATGACTGCCGGCAGCATGTAGAAACCCTAAACATGTCACAAAAGTCTCAGAAGAGTGCTCAAATGACATGGCAACACCATGGGGAAGACCCCTGGAAGCATTTCTCACTCAAAAGTCACAGCTGTGAACAATGTTGTCCGAGTTTCACGCCAATTTTACGGAGTCACCAGAAAACTTTAAAAATTACACTAAAATGAATATTTAGGGTGGAAATGTTAAGGGCACATACCCAATAGTGAGATACAGCTGGTGTATGTTACTTTTTGTGATTACATGAAAGATTTTACGTTAAAACATTGTGCGGCACTCCGATGACCCTGAGAAGAGACGTACATGAAGCCCTGTCTTGACATAATGTGCCCATTTTGAGCAACTGGGTCTATTGTAGTATTTTCCTTTGCCAGGGCAGTCCAAAATTGGGAGCTTCACCAATGCCCCTGGATGGAGACGTGCATGAGGGCCTGTAAACCTGAAGTGGGTGTATTGTAGTATAGCCCTTTGGCAGGGCAGCCAAAAATTGGGAGGCTCCACAATGACCCATGCATACAGACATGCATGAGGGCCTGTAAACCTCAATTGGGTGTATTGTAGTATAGCCATTTGGCAGGGCAGCCAAAAATTGGGAGGCTCCACATTGTCCCAGGATAGAGACGTGCAGGAGGGCCTGTAAACCTGAAGTGGGTGTATTGTAGTATAGCCCTTTGGCAGGGCAGCCAAAAATTGGGAGGCTCCACAATGACCCATGCATACAGACATGCATGAGGGCCTGTAAACCTCAATTGGGTGTATTGTAGTATAGCCCTTTGGCAGGGCAGCCAAAAATTGGGAGGCTCCACATTGTCCCAGGATAGAGACATGCAGGAGGGCCTGTAAACCTGAAGTGGGTGTATTGTAGTATAGCCCTTTGGCAGGGCAGCCAAAAATTGGGAGGCTCCACAATGACCCATGCATACAGACATGCATGAGGGCCTGTAAACCTCAATTGGGTGTATTGTAGTATAGCCCTTTGGCAGGGCAGCCAAAAATTGGGAGCATCCAAATTGTCCCAGGATAGAGACGTGCAGGAGGGCCTGTAAACCTGAAGTGGGTGTATTGTAGTATAGCCCTTTGGCAGGGCAGCCAAAAATTGGGAGGCTCCACATTGTCCCTGGATAGAGACGTGCAGGAGGGCCTCAAAACATTTTTCCCATTGAAAGAATGGGCGAAAAAATTTACCACTGGGGGTATACCTGAAACAACAGCCTAACTATTGTAATGGTCATCATGGTGTCACATGAGGAGAAGGAGGAGCAGTCCAGCGATTAGCCAAAGTGCAGAACTGTGTACCCATGGGTGAGTGGAGGTACATGGCAAATTCCCATAACAAAATTTAAATTCAGTTGTCATTTGTTGGTGGTGTGGTGAAGTCTGGCCCAATCCAACCCTTGTTCATCTTGATCAGAGTTAGCCTGTCAGCATTTTCAGTTGACAGGCGGGTGCGTTTATCAGTAATGATTCCACCTGCGGCACTGAAAACACGCTCTGACAAAACACTAGCGGCAGGGCAGGCCAGGACTTCCAAGGCGTAGAGAGCCAATTCATGCCACGTGTCTAGCTTGGAGACCCAATAATTGTAAGGCACAGAGGAATCTCGCAGTACAGTTGTTCGATCTGCAAGGTACTCCTTCAGCATCTGGCCAAACTTAGCATTTCTTGTGGCACTACCCCGCACCTCAGGGGCTGTGGTACGTGAGGGGCTGAGAAAACTGTCCCACATCGTAAAGACTGTTCCCCTACCTCTGGCAGATTGGACTTGTGCCCCTCTCGGCCGTACGCCTTGGTTGTCCACCGATTCCTGACCTATGCCGCTAGCGTTTTGTGAGGGGAATGATTTGCCTACTTCCGTGATTATGGCCTTCTGGAACTGCTGCATTTTGGCTGACCTCTCCGCCTCAGGAATGAGAGACATAAAGTTCTCCTTGTAGTGTGGGTCTAACAGTGTTGCCAACCAGTAATGGCCAAGATGTTCTGAACGCGAGGGTCACGAGCCAGACAGCTTACCATAAAGTCAGCCATGTGCGCCAGACTCTTAACAGCCATCACTTCAGTATCCAGACCAACACGATGACTGAACATGCTGTCCTCCTCCTCCTCCTCCTCATCTCCCCTGTCCTCTGGCCAGCCACGCTGAATCGAGGGTATGACTGGTGTGCATGTCATATCCTCAATTTGGCCAGAGAGTTGCTCCATGTCTTCATCCTCCTCCTCCTCGTCATAGTCCTCCACTGCACGTTGTGATGAGATGACGCTGGGCTGTGTGTTATCACCCACACCCACTACTGTTTCTTGCTCCAAGTCATCACGCTCCGCCTGCAATGCATCCTCTTTGTTTTTCAGCAGAGACCGTTTTAGAAGGCAGAGTAGTGGTATGGTGACGCTAATAATGGCGTCATCACCGCTCACCATCTTGGTGGAGTCCTCAAAGTTTTGGATGACGGTACATAGGTCGGACATCCATCTCCACTCCTCAGGTGTTATGTGTGGAGTTTGACCCATTTCCCGACGGCTTAGGTGATGCAGGTAGTCAACAACTGCCCTCTTCTGCTCACATATCCTGACCAACATGTGCAGAGTTGAATTCCAACGTGTGGGGACATCACACACCAGTCTGTGGGCCGGAAGACGCAAACAGCGCTGAAAGCCGGCAAGGCCGGCTGAAGCAGCAGGTGACTTGCGAAAATGTGCAGACAGACGGCGAACTTTTACCAGCAGTTCAGACAGCTCTGGGTATGACTTTTGTGAGGCACCGCCAACATGATCCTCATGGCCGGGGCGCATCACATGCGGGATCAGGAGGATCCTGTGCACACTGGCCGGTTTTCCTGTGATGATACTGTGTGAACCTATCCTGAACACAATGAGGTTTAATGTGACTAATGAGTGGCTCATGAGATCGAGGAGGCCATGAGGAATGGGATGTAAGGAGTGATGGCTGACAGCCCAGGTGGGTGTGTCAGTGTGGGTGTGGCCGGCACGATAAGAGTCAGATAGCTGAGTGATTGAGAGATTCATTCTCAGCCAGAGAGCAGCCTGAGAGCATGTGGGCTGGTTTCCAGCCAAGTGCAGAGCAGTCCAGAGGCTCTGTGTGAACCTGAAGGGAGCATGCTAGCTCCATGCCGGTGCCTAGGTCCGGGGTCGTGGCAGCACCTGGAGGGGGAAGCCGTGGTTGACCCGTGGACGCTGGTCCGGGCGTGGTTCACCTCATGTCCGGGAAGGGGCCCGTGGGGATGCCCGGTGGAACCTGTGATACAGGTAGCGAGACCCGGATCCGTACACAGTAAGACAGCAGTCCCCGTGTAACGGAGTGAGCTGTATGCGTGAATAATGCCAGGCGGGCATAACCGCCATTGGGTCTGACTAGGCAGTCGGTAAAGGACCCGTAGACGTATGTAGGGGCTTAGGTAACAGTGCCCTGAATGAGAGACGATGGCCTATGTGTAACAGCCACGTATAATGTTGTGGGAGAGAGAGTGACCCAGCTAGTGTGGATGATATTGCAGGCGTTCCGTCCCTGTGGGACGAGAGGGAGGCTTGGCCTGCTGCTTGCAGTGGGTACCTGTCCCTCAACCACGACCTCTAATGGTGTGGGTGTGCCTGTGGCCAGAGACAGGGGTCACGAAGGCTCCTAGAAGGGTAACCATGGCTGATCCGTTAGGGTGCTACTCAGACGCAGGGTACAGTCGTCGACCTGGAGACCTGCCATGAGATGAGATGGAGGTTTGGTGGCGACTGGTGGGCCGTACCGTGGTGAGTAGGCCACGGTGACGCATGGTTAGCCCGGATTCTACGGTTGACCAGGTCCCTGTTATGATCATGGAGGAGCCACAGTCCATGGATGTGTTATGATGGGCTGTGAGCGGGTGCAAGAAATGTATGTGATCCATGGACGTTTGTATGATGGATCACATATGGTATGTAAGGTCCCGGTCAGGCAGGAATCCTGACTACGGGTTAATGGTATATCATCATGCTGGGTGACTAAAGCCGGACGGCTGGTACCGCCATTGGGACCCACAGGGCCCGTTGAGGCATATGTAACGAAGGTCAGAAGCAGGGGTAAAAAAGGGCTCCTACAGTGGGGACACCATGGTTGAACCAGGTGGACTCTGACCGGGACGTAGGCGGAGATACGTCCGGGAAGGAGCCCCTTGGGGATACATGACATACCTGGTACTCAGGTTGCTCAATCCCTGTTATGAACCCGGAGCGGTCATCGTTGTAATGTAACATATGTATTAAATGTATGTGAAATGTAGAAAGGCCGGAGGCCGGAGCCACCGCGGGAGCTGTTAGTAGAGCTCCAATGGGGACAGAGAGATGGTTACAGGTCCCGGGTAACTATAAGATGTAATGTGCAATATACGTGTTATGCAATGTCCTATGTAATGTCAATGTATTATGTGACGTGTATGTGTTAAACGTTAAATGTACTAACCCTGTTATTGATGCTGTTGAGAAATAAACGGGTAGTTACGTGAAAAATTATACACATGTGTTGGCGTCATTACGCAGCAAGCGGGTTCCCCGGGTCGCTACCTCACACTTTATAAACCTCTGAACCACCAGGTTGAGCATATGGGCCACGCATGGAACATGCGTCAGCTGGCCTCGCCTCAAAGCTGCCACGAGATTCCGGCCATTGTCACACACGACCTTTCCTGGCTTTAGGTTCAGAGGTGTGAGCAAGTGATCTGCCTGCTGTTTCAGAGCTGTCCACACCTCTTCTGCATTGTGGGGTTTGTCACCTATGCAGACTAGCTTCAGCACAGCCTGTTGCTGCTTCGCAGAGGCAGTGCTGCAGTGCTTCCAGCTTGGGACTGGTGTGGAGGGTACAGTGGATGAGGATGCGCAGGAGGAGGAGGAGGAGGCTGAGGAGCATGACATTCTGGAGCTGCAGAGTGTCGGTGAAACCCTGACAGAGGTAGGGCCTGCTATCCTTGGTGTGGGAAGGACGTGTTCCGTCCCTCGCTCAGACTGGGTCCCAGCCTCCACAATATTAACCCACTGTGCCGTCAAGGAGATGTAGCGGCCTTGCCCACAAGCACTTGTCCACGTGTCTGAGGTTAGGTGGACTTTGGCTGAAACAGCGTTGTTCAGGGCACGTGTGATGCTTTGGGACACGTGGTTATGCAATGCGGGGACGGCACATCTGGAGAAATAGTGGCGGCTGGGGACCGAGTAACGTGGTACAGCAGCCCCCATCAGGTTGCGGAATGCTTCCGTCTCCACCAGCCGGAAAGGCAACATTTCTAGCGCTATGAGTCGCGAAATATGAGAATTGAGGACAGTGGAATGTGGGGCTTAAAAAACTCCCAGACTCGGGAAGACCTAACATTTGCACAGGCACCTTGAGTCGTGTTGTTGTTCCGGGGAACGGTTGCCTGCCTTCTGCCTGCGGACACGACCCTGCTTCGTACTGCCTGTTGGGATGCTACGCCTCTCTCCCCCTGTGCACTGCTGTCCTCGCTCTGCATATCCTCCTGCCAGGTTGGGTCAGCTACTGGATCATCCACCACGTCGTCTTCCTCTTCCGCACCCTGATCCTCCTCCTGACTTCCTGGCAATTGTGTCTCATCATCGTCCACCCCTTGTTGAGACACGTTGCCAACGTTCCATTCGTGAGAACGTGGCTGCTCAAATATTTGGGCATCTGTATATACCATTTCCTCATCACGCACTTCAACAGGAGCTGGCGAGAGGCCATATTCTGCAAATGGATACGTGAACAGCTCTTCCGAGTGTCCAACTGTGGGATCAGTAATGTCCGTGGACGTGTACTCGGCCTGGTGGTAGGAAGGAGGATCAGGTTGGGAAATGTGCGGTGCAGTATCACGGCTACTGACACTTGACCGTGTGGAAGACAGGGTGTTTGTGGAGGTGCCCATCTGACTTGAAGCATTATCCGCTATCCAAGTAACAACCTGTTGACACTGGTTTTGGTTCAAGAGTGGTGTACTGCTGCGGGCCCCAAGAATTTGGGACAGGACGTGCGAGCGAGTAGATGTGCCACTTTATTGTTGCGAAATTAGTGCTTGCACATGACCTCGGCCTCTGCCTGCACCACCAACACGTCCACTTCCTTGTTCCTTGCCAACGCCCTTGCCAACGCCCTTGCGCATTTTGCCTGTATACAGCGACAACAGTCTGGTGACTGTTCAGGTCACAGGAGAGTAGGATTTTAGTCCCTAACCTGTATCAAGGTAGTAAGTACAACAGTCTGGTGACTGTAATGGTGACAGGAGAGTAGGATTTTAGTCCCTAACCTGTATCAAGGTAGTAAGTACAACAGTCTGGTGACTGTTATGGTCACAGGAGAGTAGGATTTTAGTCCCTAACCTGTATCAAGGTAGTAAGTACAACAGTCTGGTGACTGTAATGGTGACAGGAGAGAAGGATTTTAGTCCCTAACCTGTATCAAGGTAGTAAGTACAACAGTCTGGTGACTGTTATGGTCACAGGAGAGTAGGATTTTAGTCCCTAACCTGTATCAAGGTAGTAAGTACAACAGTCTGGTGACTGTAATGGTCACAGGAGAGAAGGATTTTAGTCCCTAACCTGTATCAAGGTAGTAAGTACAACAGTCTGGTGACTGTTCAGGTCACAGGAGAGAAGGATTTTAGTCCCTAACCTGTATCAAGGTAGTAAGTACAACAGTCTGGTGACTGTTATGGTCACAGGAGAGTAGGATTTTAGTCCCTAACCTGTATCAAGGTAGTAAGTACAACAGTCTGGTGACTGTAATGGTCACAGGAGAGAAGGATTTTCGTCCCTAACCTGTATCAAGGTAGTAAGTACAACAGTCTGGTGACTGTTCAGGTCACAGGAGAGAAGGATTTTAGTCCCTAACCTGTATCAAGGTAGTAAGTACAACAGTCTGGTGACTGTTATGGTCACAGGAGAGTAGGATTTTAGTCCCTAACCTGTATCAAGGTAGTAAGTACAACAGTCTGGTGACTGTAATGGTCACAGGAGAGAAGGATTTTAGTCCCTAACCTGTATCAAGGATAGTAAATACAACAGTCTGGTGACTGTTCAGGTCACAGGAGAGAAGGATTTTAGTCCCTAACCTGTATCAAGGTAGTAAGTACAACAGTCTGGTGACTGTATTGGTCACAGGAAAGTAGGATTTTAGTCCCTAACCTGTATCAAGGTAGTAAGTACAACAGTCTGGTGACTGTTATGGTCACAGGAGAGTAGGATTTTAGTCCCTAACCTGTATCAAGGTAGTAAGTACAACAGTCTGGTGACTGTAATGGTCACAGGAGAGAAGGATTTTAGTCCCTAACCTGTATCAAGGTAGTAAGTACAACAGTCTGGTGACTGTTCAGGTCACAGGAGAGAAGGATTTTAGTCCCTAACCTGTATCAAGGTAGTAAGTAAAACAGTCTGGTGACTGTTATGGTCACAGGAGAGTAGGATTTTAGTCCCTAACCTGTATCAAGGTAGTAAGTACAACAGTCTGGTGACTGTAATGGTCACAGGAGAGAAGGATTTTAGTCCCTAACCTGTATCAAGGTAGTAAGTACAACAGTCTGGTGACTGTTCAGGTCACAGGAGAGAAGGATTTTAGTCCCTAACCTGTATCAAGGTAGTAAGTACAACAGTCTGGTGACTGTTATGGTCACAGGAGAGTAGGATGTTAGTCCCTAACCTGTATCAAGGTAGTAAGTACAACAGTCTGGTGACTGTAATGGTCACAGGAGAGAAGGATTTTAGTCCCTCACCTGTATCAAGGTAGTAAGTACAACAGTCTGGTGACTGTAATGGTCACAGGAGAGTAGGATTTTAGTCCCTAACCTGTATCAAGGTAGTAAGTACAACAGTCTGGTGACTGTAACGGTCACAGGAGAGAAGGATTTTAGTACCTAACCTGTATCAAGGTAGTAAGTACAACAGTCTGGTGACTGTAATGGTCACAGGAGAGTAGGATTTTAGTCCCTAACCTGTATCAAGGTAGTAAGTACAACAGTCTGGTGACTGTAATGGTCACAGGAGAGAAGGATTTTAGTCCCTAACCTGTATCAAGGTAGTAAGTACAACAGTCTGGTGACTGTAATGGTCACAGGAGAGAAGGATTTTAGCCCCTAACCTGTATCAAGGTAGTAAGTACAACAGTCTGGTGACTGTATTGGTCACAGGAGAGTAGGATTTTAGTCCCTAACCTGTATCAAGGTAGTAAGTACAACAGTCTGGTGACTGTAATGGTCACAGGAGAGTAGGATTTTAGTCCCTAACCTGTATCAAGGTAGTAAGTACAACAGTCTGGTGACTGTAATGGTCACAGGAGAGTAGGATTTTAGTCCCTAACCTGTATCAAGGTAGTAAGTACAACAGTCTGGTGACTGTTCAGGTCACAGGAGAGAAGGATTTTAGTCCCTAACCTGCATCAAGGTAGTAAGTACAACAGTCTGGTGACTGTTCAGGTCACAGGAGAGAAGGATTTTAGTCCCTAACCTGTATCAAGGTAGTAAGTACAACAGTCTGGTGACTGTAATGGTCACAGGAGAGTAGGATTTTAGTCCCTAACCTGTATCAAGGTAGTAAGTACAACAGTCTGGTGACTGTTCAGGTCACAGAAGAGAAGGATTTTAGTCCCTAACCTGTATCAAGGTAGTAAGTACAACAGTCTGGTGACTGTTATGGTCACAGAAAAGCTTGGATTCCGATCTGGATCACCCTGCCTATATCCATCTAGATTAGTCCTGAGAAGGACTGTTGTGGTCAGCAGCAGTTCGCAGCCCTGCTCCGGATCTACCTATGAGACCCGCAAATCTGTCCCTAAGCAGCAGCAGACACTCTCCCTATACTCACTGTCTGGATGGCTGTGTGCAGAGCACAGCGCGGCCGGGTCTTATAAAGGCTCGGTCACGCTGTGCAGGCCGGCCATTCACTGCAATACCGCAACTGACAGGGCTGTGGCATTGCAGTGGTCTGCCAGCCAATCCCTGCATGTGGGCTGGCTCTCTAAAGAGCGCCAACATGCAGGGATGAGGACCCGAGCACAGCATGAGTATCGCGAGATTACTCGGTTCTCGCCGAGTAGCCCGAGTACAGTGATACTCGTGCGAGTACCGAACAGCGCAGAGCGTACTCGCTCATCACTAGTTAGGATGTAAACCAAAACCCTGTGCTTTATCAGATACAGATAGATTAGTCCTCAAAAGGACTGTTGTTTTGATGGATTTTGTATCCCAGCACCTACACTACATAAAAGACCCAAAATCTGTCCCTCACTAGGCAGCACCTCTCCCTACACTAGCTCACAATGTGGAGCAGAGTGATGAGCACAGCTGTCAGGTCTTATATAGACCTGATGACGCTGTGTGGCCAGCCAATCACTGAAATGCCACAACCAACATGGCTGTGGCATTACTGTGTGTGGCAGCCAATCCCTGCATGTGGGCTGGCACTGTAAAGAGTACCAGCATGCAGGGAGGGGGAGTCGAGCAAGAGCCCGAGCATCTCACCTGTACTCGGTGCTTGTCGAACATCGCGAGTACTGTGATGCTCAGGATTGCACCAAGTATTGGTAAGCATGCTTGCTCATCATTAATTTTTACTTTAAACTATGTATTAGTTCTACTACTCCTTGAAAACATACTGCTTACAGAACAACTTGAAAGGCTCTTTTTAACTGATAACTGCGAAAGCTAGTTTTACCCTTTCTGGCGGGACCCATATTTAAAATCTGACATGTTACTTTTAATGGTAGTAACTTTGGAATACAATTCAGGATCATGAATCTTCATTTTTTTTACTTAAATATATTTTTAAGTCAGTATCATTACATCCATACCAGATTTAGATTTTTTTTGCTATGATTTTTTCCTTTTGCTCAATAAAATTCTTCATTTTAATAAAAGTTGCATGGATATTGTTTTTGCATGGCCATATTCTGAGAGCTTGTTCGTTTCAAGATAAGTTGAAATATTTGATTTGTACAATTTGAGGCTTCTTAACATTTTTGTTATTTTGCATCTTTTTTTGTGAGGCAAAAAGGACAAAAGTACTAATCAGAATTTTTTTTGGTTGTAAAGGTCATAAGACAGCTTTAGTACAATTACTGCAATATCAGATTTTTTTCATTTTTTATTGTGGCAATATGATATAAACCATACTTTCTGTTGTTCTTTTTTACGCTGCTCATCGTACGGGGTAAGGAAAACGTTTTATAGGGTCTTTCACATTTATTATTTCTACATTTTTTGGTTATAATTGATTTTACATAAAATGACAATTTTAGGGTCAAAACATTTTTCTACAATTTTTTCCGATTTTATTTTATTATAGTTTATATTTTTACAATTTATATTAGTATATTCATTTTTGGCCCCAGTTTGGGATTTGAATTTGCATCAAGATGATTGTTGGTCTGACATCTTTCATTGCATTAGACCTGTCAGTTTTACACCTGCCCTCTAAGGGCCACTTTACACACACCAACTTATCTGTCCAACTTCTGACCAACTTACTGGTTGCAGTGAAATCATGGATACATTGTTCCATTTTGTGGCTGTGTACAATGGAACAATGTGTCCATGATTTCACTGCAACCAGTAAGTTGGTCAGAAGTTGTACAGATAAGTTGGTGTGTGTAAAGTGGCCATTAGATCCTGCTTGTGCCAGGCCCTAACAGGCTACCATATCTGGCAAACCCAGAAGCAAATAAATGGTCTCAGGTTTAATAACATGAAAAAGTGAGCCCTCTCCTTCTCACAATCACCTAGATGCTGCATTCACAGCTGGCTGTGGCATCTAGAGGTTTAAAAGGGTACTCTGAGGAGATAAAAATTCTTCTACTGGCCCTGCCCTTATCTATTTATATAATCAGGAGTTTGGGATTCGGGCACTGTAGCCGAATCCCAAAATCCTTTGCGGTACTGCGAGCGATGACGCAATAGCGTCACCGCGAGCCGCCGACACTGCCCGCAAGCGCACACATCCTGCCGCTGGACACCATATACCCCTACCAATGCCCGCTACACGCACCACCCGCTGCACCCTCGCCCCATGCTCCCGTACCCCCGCCGCCAGGACCGCACCGTCCATTGGACAGTGTCGGCCCACAGTCCCAAGCGGCAGCAGCCAGGGGGAGCAGCTTTAGAGAAGGGGTCGGCACAAGCATCAGCAGCCGCCTTCATGAGAGACGGTGCCCGCTGCAGTGTTCCCCCGGTAAGATGGCGGCGGCGCCGCACTGTAATTGCAGACTGCGAGCCCGGTGGGGCTGCAGTCTGCTACCACCCCCTCCCTCCGCTCCTCAACTAAGCATACAGGGGCAGCGGGGCTGAGATCTGCTCCCACACTGCCCCTGCTTACCCCCCACTCACCCACACTGCCCCTGCTCACTCCTCTTACTCCCCCTATGCCCTCACTCCCCACACTGCCACTGCTTACCCCCCAATCACCTACACTGCCCCTGCTTACCCACCACTCACCCACACTGCCCCTGCTCACTCCTCTTACTCCCCCTATGCCCTCACTCCCCACACTGCCACTGCTTACCCCCCAATCACCTACACTGCCCCTGCTTACCCACCACTCACCCACACTGCCCCTGCTCACCCCTCTTATCCCCCCACATGCCCTCACTCCCCACACTGCCCCTGCTCATGCCCCCACTCTGTACCTGCTTACACTCTGTCACCCACATTGCTCCTGCTTACCCCCCCACTCACCCATACATCCTGCTTACCCCTCTCACCCACCACAACTGCCCCCAATCACCCACACTGCCCGTGCTTACCCCCCACTCACCCACACTGCCCCTGCTCACTCCTCTTACCCGTGCTTACCCCCCACTCACCCACACTGCCCCTGCTCACTCCTCTTACCCCCCGTATGTCCTCACTCACTCCCCACACTGCCCCTGCTTACCCTTTATTCACCCACACTGCTCCCACTTACCCACACTGCCCTTGCATAGCCCCCCCACTAACCCACACTGCCCCTACTTACCCCCCACTCACCCACACTGCCCCTGCTCACTCCTCTTCCCCCCCATGCCCTCACTCACTCCCCACACTGCCCCTCATTACCTTTTACTTACCCACACTGCTCCCACTTACCCACAATTCCCCTGCTTACCCCCCTACTCACCCACACTGCCCCCACTCACCCACACTGCCCCTGCTTACCCCCCCACTCACCCGCACTGCCTTTGCTCACCCCTCTTACCCCCCCACATGCCCTCACTCCCCACACTGCCCCTGCCCACACTCTGTACCTGCTTACCCCTCTCATCTCCCCCACATGCCCCCACTCACCCACACACCCTGCTTACCCCTCTCCCCCCCAACTGCCCCCAATCACCCACACTGCCCCTACTCAACACCCCACTCACCCACACTGCCCCTGCTCATGCCCCCACTCACCCCACACTGCTGCTGTTTACCCCTTTCACCTCCCCACTCACCCCACACTGCCCCTGCTCATCCCTCTTACCCCCCCCCACATGCCCTCACTCCCCACACTGCCCCTGCTGATGCCCCACAGGGTGAAGTGACAGCTGCTGCCCCCAATGCCAAACAACCCGCCCCCATCTTGATGTCACCCCATTCCCTATGCGATAGCATCGGGCCTTTTTACTAGTAAACTATAAAGATGAGATGCGCAATGCTGTTCCTATACCTGTAATTCAGGGTAACGCTGGAGATGCTCATTTCTGCTCCTCAACCCTTCTGAGACATTATATCACACATAAGAGTTAGTGGCCTGCTCCCTGTTGCCTAGTAAAAGCCATTCCCCTGATATTATATTCTTCTCTGAAGTCTGAGAACAGGAGCATGGCAATACTTTCCATATGCTCTATGCTCTTGGACAGAACAGAAGCAAATATTATCAAGGGGCCTGCTATTACTAACAGCATGGAGCAGGTTCCTCTCTCTTTTGTGTGATATAATGTCCTAGAAGGGAGTAGGAGCAGAATAGAAAATTTCCAGCATCACACTGAATTACAGGTACAAGAACAGTTTTTACATCTTATTTTTATTGTTTATGAGGGCAGGGTCAATAGAAGATTTTTTTTCATCTTCCTGGAGTACCCCAATTAACTGCTAAGTTCAGTGACATCACAAATCGTGACTGTTGGAGCCCTGAGCGGGAGTTTATACTGGCCATTGAAGAAGAAAGACCCACAAAAGCTTGCCCAGTAATAAAATATTCAATGTTATAACAGGCAAACTTATTACATTTTATAGGGTGAATATGAAATGCAACATTTCAGTATCATGAAGAAGAAGCTGTAGTATGATCACTTCATTGTGCATTGCGTATTTAATAAGCTATTCTATTGTGCCTTCATAGTAAAAATATATTGTATAAAGCAACAGCTGTCCTATGGGCCTTACAGGAGCAGGCATGGGTTGCATTTACAAACACTATAGCTATACTGCTCGTTTTTCATTAGAATAATATTAAGTAAAAGATGCTACACTTACCACTGAGGTCATAATATGAGCAAATCTCTATTTATAAATGGATAAAAACAAGGTGCATTCACAAAGAAATGAGGCTATTTTTATTTATTGAAATGTGCTTTTCAGGTCAAACAAAATAAATGAAAGGCAATGACTGGAAATGGCTGGCAATCATTGCTGCTGTCTGTGAAAGCAAAGAACAGAGTGCCAGCACATTTGGGAAAAAAGTCTTTAAATGGAAGCACAAAATAAACTGTACATTCCCTTTCACGAAAACAATCTGTAGCAGCAAGTTGTGAATCATTTTATTTCATTTTTGGCTAGTAACAAATAAAATATATTGACGTCAAATCCAAAATATCTGTTTTCATTCTTTGAAGTGAAGAACAATAGCTGTTGTGAAAACAATAATAGTATAGATGTGAGTGTTAAGAGAACTAATAGGTTTTCACACATTATAACATTGTATATAAGTGGTAATTTTGAATAGCCTTCCTCATTATTATAACTAGTGAGCATTAAACCAATAAGATTATTAAATAGCACCTTGTACTAAAAGGACTCTAACTGTGGTATACTTCAAAGAAGACATAACAAAGACAAGCTCATATCTACAAGCTAATGTATACAAAACCCAATTCTCAAGTCTGAGAAATACTGTGCAGTACTGTGCATATTAATTTCTTTTCTTTGGTGATATTGAGAGATTACCAGATTTTTTCAATTCAAATTCGCCAATTCTGTTGAATTTCCCCTAAAATTTAAATTGTTTTTTCATTACTAATTGGATTAACACATTCTCAATATATTTCTGCTGTCTACCCTGCTCCTCTATGCTTATCTATAACACACTCATAAATACCTTTAATGTTGTTCTAGCTTTGGTTACCTGGGCGTCAGACGAGAAATTGAACCAAACAAGCAGAGCACATCAATTTGTGGGGGCTGAGAGGAGAGTAAAAGTTGACTCAATCATAACCCTGACCCTAACTCCAATCCTAACTGCAAGCCTAGCCCTAACCCTAACCTCAACCCTAACCTCAACCCTATCCCTTAACACAAACCTTAACCCCAATCCTAACACTTAAAATGCTCCTAACCAGAAATCTAACCATAACTCCAACCATAACCGCGACATTAAATTTTAACCTTAACCGTAATCTCAACCTGAACCCTAATCCCAAATCTAACATCAATCCTAATACTAACCCCAAACCTATGGCTAACAATAACCCCAACCCTACATCTAAAGGCCCCGTTACACAGTATGATATCATTAACAATATTGTTGCAACGTCACCGGTTTGGTGACATTGCAGCGATATCGAAACAACATTGTTGCGTATGACATGTACTAACGACCAACGATCAGCTGTGATCATTTAAAAGCTGGGCATTAAAAAGCTGGCTGTTTTTTTACCACCAGGCTTTCAACATCCTTCTTACCATCCCCCCCTGCATGTCATCTCCTGCTTACCATACCTACCCTCAACATGTCACCCCCTTCTTATCATACCCACCCTCAGCATGGTTTAAAAGCTGGGCGGTAAAAAGCCGGCCTTTTTTTTTAAACAATCAGCCCCCTCCATCTTGGCACCCAGCCTGTCCCCTCCACCTCTGCACCCAGCCTACCCCTTCCCCTCGGCACCCAGCCTGCTGCCTCCTCCTCAGCACCAATCCTTCCCCCTCCACATCCGCACACTGCTTGCCCTATTCTCCCCAGCACACAGCATCAGCTGGTTGTATAAAAAATAAGGCCGGCTTTTTACCGCCCGATTTTTAACGCCCGAGGTGGAGGGGGAAGGCTGGGTACCGTGGTGAAGGGGACAGGCTAGGTGCTGAGGAGGAGGGAGCAGGCTGTGTATCGGGGTGGAGGGGCAAGCTGTGTGCGGACATAGAGGGAGCAGGCTGGATGCTGAGGTGGAGGGGGCTGATCATTTAAAAAAGTTAGTCGACTTTTTACCGCCCGGCTTTAAAACGATGCTGAGGGTGCGTATGATAAGAAGGAAGTGGAGGGGGCAAGCTGTGTGTGGACATGGATGGGGCAAGCTGGGTGCCAAGGAGGAGAGGGCTGGCTGGATGCCGAGGTGGAGGGGGCTGATCATTTAAAAAAGCCGGCCGGCTTTTTACCACCCGGCTTTTAAACAATCATGCATCCATTTCAGCCTTTTCCTCAGGCCCCAGACCACTTTGTCCAGAAGAATAGTACTCGCATTTCTCTTTGACTTGTACTCACTGTATTGTACTCACTACTCATAACGAGTAAACTCGCTGAGTAACGAGTATCGCGAATACCGTACTATTCTGCGAGTAGCGAATAGTAACGAATATACACGCTCATCCCTATTCTTCACTTGTAAACCTAAACCTATTTTTTTTTCTACTTTATTTTAGAGTTTGGAATGAAGAAACCCTACAGTCAACCCATAGCCTAATCTTAACCCCAACTCAAGCATTAACAATAACTCCAATCCCAAACCTAATGCTAACTGCATCACTGACCCCAACCCTAACCCCAAACCTAAACCATAATCCAAACCTACCCATAAAGCACTAAAGTGAACGCTAAGCACAATCTCAACCCTAAAGTAAACCCTAACCACAAGCTCAGCCTTAACGTTAACAGTCACCCTAATCCCATCCTTAACACCAATCCTAACCCAAATCCTAACTTTTACCCCAACTTTAACCCATACCCCAATCCTAACCACAAAATGTATCCTAATCCCAGCCTCATTCCTAACCTTAACCGTAATCCTGTTTAAAATGTTTTTATTAATAAACAAACAAATAAAGAAAGTATCACAATCAAATAATATCCATTGTCATTACATAAAATAATTAAAGACAAGAATTCAAGTGGTATTCATAGATATGACATGTAGAAAAGAAAACATAAAATCACTACTAATCAATAAATAAAATGAAACTATGTACAATGACATGACAATTAGTGAAAATCAGCCGGACAATCACGCAATCCTCTCAATAACAAGGCAACAAAAAATGTAAATAAATAATCAAAGAGAAATATAAACAATCAACTAAAATAAGACACTAAAGCCCTAGTCACACATAACGAGATCGTTAGCGAGGTCATTGTAACTGTGATGTTACAATGATCTCTCCAGCGATGTCGCTATGTGTGACTGTCATGATATATGCCTTTTCCCTGTCCTGTATTTTTGTATACTATGCCATTTGATGTGTTGTAACCTTTCTCTGTTTTTTATTAGCTGTATACTATGCAATTTATTGTGTTATAATTTAACATGTCTCCTTCCCCCAAGAATTGCATTCCTGGATTGTAATGTAATTAAACATCGGTCAACAACTAGTGAAAGATTAGCCATTTTTCCTCCCAGCAGGTGGCTAGTCCAATTCACATACTGCCAGACACAATGGAGCCATGCCTTTCCAGAGTCTTCTGATGGAGCAAACCATTCAGCAGTGGGTGTGACCCCTCTTCCTCTTCGCATGGGCTGAACCCAGGAGCCCATTCTATACATTCATGTTTTTAGGATCAGATGTGATTCGAGTGTGGAAGTGACCGGAGCGAGACCTGAGCTGAGGCCAGATCTCGTCGTCCGTGGGATTGTGTTGGATCAATTCGACCCTTGGAAGGACTATTGCTTTTATTTATCTGGCACAAGAATTATCGGGAGGTGCCCCGGATCTGTTTCCTTTGTTTGGACTCATTGCAGACTCTGCAGATTTACCTTCTTGTGTGTTGTTCCAGCTTTCTTATTTAATAAATCTCCTTGGATTGATCATCGGCCGGGTGTCCCTTCCTATTCTGTCGCACACCTCGTCAGAGTGACATCTAGCAGCGATCAGGCCCCTGCTGTGAGATCAATGATCGCTGCGAAGGGCTCAGGACCATTTTTTTGGTCGTTGGTCTCCCGCAGGTCTGCTTGCATCGCTGCGTATGACAGTGAGAGCAAGGATCAGCGATCTCACAGGCTGGTAACCATGGTAAACACCGGGTATCCCGTCAGCACGCGCTGCCTAGATACCCGGTGTTTATCATAGTTGCCAGCTTCCACCCTGCTTACAGGCTGAGCTAAGCAGGGAGGACGCTGGTAACATCACTTCCTGCGATGTGGGAGGTGGCTCCCAGGTCCCTTTCGCTGGGGAGATCTGCCTATTTGACAGCTCCCCACCGACCATGTAACAACGCTCCAGCGATCCCGGCAGGTCATTATCGCTGTCGGGATCGCTGGAGCGTTGTTGTGTGTGACGGGACCTTTAGTAATATCAAACACCAGATTAGAACAGTACAATGAAACCCACCTTGACCATTTAGCCATATATTTACTTTGAAGATCGTTCCTCATTGCGTAAATAAATTCAAATAAATTATGCATAGCTAATGTATCAATGAGGGTCTCTATAGAAGGCTATCCTTCAATCTTCCACATGGAGGCCAGAATATTTTTTGTCGTTAAAAGAATATGCAAATCAGTAAACTCTTATTTTTTGGAAAGTCAGACTCCCATCAATAAAACTGCAAAATCAAACGTCAATGTAATATTAAGATCTAGAACTATATTAATTAAATATTGGATGTCTAACCAAAATTGAGTAAAAACAGGACAAGAGCAAAAAAATGTGTTTTATGGAACCTATGGAACCACAGTTCCTCAAGCATAAATTGCTATTGCTTGGATCAGTAGTGTGAAGCCTCTGCGGGGTAAAATACCACTTGGAAAAAAATTTAAATTGGATTTCCAACAGGGACGTACATGGGACAGTGGAGTATAAATGTCTTAGAATAATGGAAAATTGTTCATGTAATGTTCCACAATCAATTTCCAATTGACCTTCCCAAATATTTAAAAACTTACTATTGTCAAAAAAAAATCTTTATTAAAAATTTGGTAAACACTACCAGTTTTCCAAGTGAATGCATGTCCAATTTGACGAAGTAAGGTGTCAACATTATTAGACAAGGAAAAGGCCATATCTCCTTTATTCAAGATCTTATCCAATAGTTTCCAATTTACTTCTTCTGAAATGGGTAAATTAAATTCAGCACAAATACTTGGACAAGATTTAAGTCTTTTAGCAATAAATACATCAGAAACAATAGAAATGTTTCTATCCTTCCAACCACTGAGTGCCAAAGATGGGCAGAGCACGGTAAAAATGTCTATAGGGAGCCAAGTAGGGCAAACAGGTGAGAAAATATGGTTTGAAATCTGTGTCAAGTCAAGCTTTAATTGTAGCTTTTAACGATTCAACTACCAGGAGGTGTTTCTTGGGAAGGAAAATGTAAGAGGCAATAAATGTTGTGGGAGTCAAATTACTCATAAAAGATCTTTTAATGTTGACCCATGAAGGGGAGTTTCTAAAAGATCTTTTAATGTTGACCCATGAAGGGGAGTTTCGAGTATCCCACCATCTTCCACTGTTGTTAATCAACGTAGCTACATAATAATCCTTCAGATTGGGAACACCTAAACCTCCCCTCTTCTATGTTCTTATCTTGCGTAATTTTAGCAATTCTGGGGGCTTTACCTTGCCATATAAATCTTGTTAATTTTGTTTGTAATCTTTGGAAATATTTAAAAATCTAAAAATATAAAGTATTTTTGGCAGAATTATCATTTTGTAAGAGGTCATTTGACCTGACCATGAAATCTCCAAATTGGATAAAAAGGTAATATCTTTCAAAAAAATTTCAAAATATCAGACATATTAGTCTCCATTTTTTTACTCAAGGGTTTTGTGATCATGACTCCCAAATGAGAAATGCTACTAGCTGCCCAGGAGAACTTAAATTCTCTCTTTAAACTATCCAAAAAATGATCATCAATGTGATATGACAGGACCTTGGTTTTAGGGGTGTTTAATTTGTAATATGAGATATCTGAAAACATTTTATTAACATCTAATAATTTCCTCAATGAGACCAACGGATCCGACACCAACACCAAGTTGTCAACGAAAAGAGACTTCTTGTGTTGTCTACCACTGAAGGGGAAACCTCTAATCTGATCATTTGTTTGAATTGTTTCAATAAATGGCTCCATGAAAAGATTAAATAAAAGTGGTGAAAGGGGGCAAGTCTGTTGTGTCCCATTTGAAAGTGAAAAGGGCTTAGAAACGTAGTTATTCATGAGAACTCTGGCTGTCGGATGGGAGTATAAGGTACTATATAGTATTATAAATACAACCAGTGAGTCCAAAGCGTTGAGGAGTAGGAAACATAAGTCCCTAATTCACTCTATTGCACACTTTCTCTACATCCATTGCGATGACCAGTGTCAGGATTTTTCTACCTGTTCTATAAGATTGTAGACTCTCCACGTTGCATTCATCGTACCTCGACCAAGTATAAATCCAGATTGATCTGAGTGAATCAACTTTGGAATGTATTTTGAGAGCCTGTTAACCACCACCATCGCAATTATTTTTTAATCTGATTTTAGGAGTGAAATAGGTCTATAGTTCGACACATTCAATGGGTCACCATTCTCCTTTGGAATTACTGTGATTATAGCTTCCTGCATTTCTGCAGGAAGCACAGATGTTTCTGAAGCCGAATTAATGAGTTTAGTTACATAGGGCAGCAGAACAGAGCCAAACATTTTAAAATATTAATTTGAAAGTCCATCTGGACCTGGTGATTTACCACTCTTTAGAGACCCAATGGCATCAGATACTTCCAAGGTTTTAAAAGGCAAGTTAAGAAAATTAATTTCTTCCTCAAACAAGGACGGAAGATCTACGGATTCTAAGAAGGAAGTAATAGTGGAAGAATTGGGCTGCTTCATGGATGACTCAGAGCCTAAATTATAAAGTCGTTTATAAAAATTAGCAAATTCTTTAGAGATATCCTTAGGGTTCCTGCAAGCCACCCCCCTCTCATCTTTAATTTGTAAGATTGTCTTTTCATGTCTTAGTGTCTTCAAATGTTTAGCAAAAAAATTGCTTGGCTTGTCCTGTCAGGCATAATAGTTAACTTTTGAACTTTGAATCATTCTATCATATTCAATAATTAGAAGTGATTTCAATTTTATTCTAAGTTTCAATAATTGTAAATGGGTCGCGGAAGAGGGAGAGCAAGCTTGAGAATCCTCCAAGGAACGTATCTCTGCTAACAACCTCACAAATTTCAAGTGTCTCTGTTTTTTAAGGCTGTCTTCACATTGTGATTTTCTTGGATCCGTGGCTGTCCATTGTAAAACGGACAGCCACGGATCTGATTTCGCACCCATATGTCCTTATGGGCAACGGATTGGATCATATTTGACCTTATTGCCATCCGATTTGTGTCGGATCCGATTGTGTCCAATTCTTTGCTGAACCCAAAATTGGAGACTGCTCCAATTTTGGGCACAGCGGACCGAATCGGACCCGATCGATCTGCGGCCATTAACCTGGGGGCCTATGGAGCACGGGTTCGAGAAAACAGCTGATCGTTTCTCGGACCCGATTTTAGTGTACTGAGCATGCTCAGTACACTAAAACTGCTCTTTCCCATGTAATTTCACTTCCGCATTGTATATACATACATTGCGGAAGTGAAATTAAGTACAAGCAAGTGTTAAAAATAAATATATATGCTCACCTCTCCAGCGTGTCCCCTGATGTCGGCATCTATCTTCCGGCTTCATGACCTAGCTGGGCGGGAATAACCGATAACTGCGGTCACCTGATCAGGTAGCCCCACCTCCCCAGGTCCTTCAACCCTTGGGAGCTAGATGGAGCGCTTCGGGGGACCTGCTGGAGAGGTGAGCATATACATTTTTTATTTGTAACACTTGATTTTACTTAAGTTCACTCCCGCAATATATATATATACATTGTGGGAGTGAAAATGCCCTGCTTGCCTGCACTTTGCAGGCTCGGGCTTTCTGTGTCCGGATCAGTGAAAATCACGGACCCGGACACAGAAATGGCATCCGGAGGTCAACTCCGATGCGCTCCTTTTCCTGTCCGTGGGTTCCTGCAAAAAGTAGGATCCCCAAGGACAGGAAAAAATCGCAATGTAAAACCAGCTTAAATCTCAAATTCAATTCTGTTAAAGCACCACGAATTACAGCTTTATGTGCCATCCACAATGTCTCTATTTCAACTTCTCCATTATCATTTGTCTCAAAATAATTATTGAGTAGATCTATTAGTTCTTTCTTTGAGTCAGGATGTAAATAAAGAAAAGAATTGGCTCTCCAAATTGTGTGGGGTGTAATATTTCTTCCACTCACCAATTCAAAAACAAGAGGGGAATGATCTGACCATGTTTTAGGTAATATTTCAATCTTTTTATTTTGAGTAATGAATGGACATCTGCCAACACTAAGTCTATTCTAGATAATGAATAATCTGAATTGGAATAATTGGTATATTCTTTAGAAGTGGAGCACAGGCAAGGAAAAGTATCAAATAAATGTTCCCTATCTAGCCAAGGATTTAGAGTGATGGTATGGTGTCTACAATTACTGGAAGAATCAAATGAAGCATTGGGGACAATATTAAAATCTCAAAACAGTATCTGAGGTCCCTTGCTAACATTTTGAATCAAAGCCATCAGTCTCGTCAAGAATCCAATCAGTCCTTTATTGGGCAAGTACAAATTGACCAAAATGTAAAAGGACCCTTCTATCCTACAAACCATTACAATGTATCGGCCTTCATTATCTAATATAATGTTGTCTTCCTCATATTGTATGGAATCCCTGATTATGAAAGCCACTCCCGATTTTTTCTTAGTATTAGACACTAGAATGATCTTTGAATAATTTTTATTTTCCAATTTTGGAGTATTATTACAAGAAAATTTAGTCTCCTGTATCCCAGCAATTCCAATATTAAATTGGTTCAAATCCCTCCAAAGTAGGTAAGGCTTTTGAGGAGAAGTTAAACCCTTAATGTTATAAGTTAATATATTAATCGCCATTCAATATAGTCAAGGCTTGTATCAGCTTCATGGTAAACACTGGGAAGGTTATCAGACTATAGATCCAAGAGGATAGCAAAAAGGACCAGAAAAAATTCCTCATGTCAGATATAAATAAATTAAAACAATGTAAAATAACCAAATAAACAACTCAAAATAAGGAAAAAAGTAACCAAACCAACAAACAAATGGAGCAGTAATATATTACTGATGTCAAAGAACTCCCAGAGGCACCAACTACAGCCTCCTACCTAGCCAAATCAGATAATATATTTGAAATTCAACATGTAAGGAAGTCAAATTCATATCCGACCCTCGAAGGTTCAGATCCTCCAACACTTTGAAGCCATCCTCCAACTCTTCAATTTAAATACATTTTTGAATTGCATCTAAAACTCAATTTGGTTTGAGCATACCAGAGGTAAGGAATACCACTGGTTTGCAATATCGTTGTCATGTTTGTTCTATGTTTTGCAAGAGTTTCCCTGGAGACATCTGCAAAAACCTTAATTGTATTAAACGGTTCTGTAAAAGCCATTTTGTGCCTTAAGTATTCCACAAGTTTGTTTTTAGTACTCCGAAAATTGAAAGTAATCAGAAAATCCCATGGAATATTATCTGGCAATGATGGCAGTTTGGGGATTCTATAAAATTTTTCCAGTGAACATTCCATATCTGATAAAGAGGGTAAAACCTTTTTAAAGTGTGAATTAATAAAAGGTTGTAGATCTGCTTTGGTAATTTTTTCTGAAACACCCCTTAATTTCAGGTTGGACTGTCTACTCAGGGTATCCATATGGGTCACTTTATCAGTCAAAGCTTTAACGTCATTTTTAGTTTTAGCCTGTTCTTTCTGTATAGAGCTATTTGTTCTTTTTAAGCCTTTGATCTCACTTTCTGAATTGCGTGACATCCACTTTCGATGGCTATAGGACCTTAATCAGGTGACCGGTTGGGGCAACCCAATCAGCTGATGTGTCACATGACCGCATCAGCTGAGCGGTTTAAATCGCCCTCCAAAATCAATTGGCGGGCGATTCCAAGTGCTCAGCTGATGCGATCATGTGACACATCAGCTGATCGGGTTGCCCCGCCTGGTCAGCTGATTAAAGTCCTTGCAGCCATCAAAGGTGGATGCAGCGCAGAGAGGTGAGCATTTTTTTATTTTTAACCATGTGTATGTAGATACACTGCTAAATTGAAAGTAACAGCGCCGACACCACTTACCTGGCTCGGCTCCCCCCAGTTCTTTCTGTGTCTGGATCCTTCAAAATCCCAGATCCGGACACAGAAATGGCATCCGGAGTTTACTATCTGGTCTTGTCCATTCCTGTCCATGTGGTCCTGCAGAAAACAGGTTCCCCACTTACAGGAACAAAACCGTGGTGTGAACCCAGCCCAAGAAAACACTGCTGAGTGAGTCACAATCAGCTAAGATCGATAAGATAAGATAAAAAAATAGTAAAGACTTAGGCCAATTCCAAGTGACAGGAGATAATTATATGCCAAGCAAACTAATGTATACAAACTCGAAGTACTAATAAGAACCACCCTGATGCTCTGTATGTAGTACGTATAAGTGTCTTGCCAGAGTGAGGAGTGACTCCCTGGCGAGTGGATTAACGACACGGCACCTGCCATACCAAGTTGCTGCACCCTGACTTTAAGAACTCAAGGAGTTCATCTAGGGGTGTCTTCAGCATTTTTGCAACCAATGATGGTTTGCAGACTTTTATCAAATTTGGATGTACAAAATAAACAAACAAAAAGAATACTACTGTATTTATCCCAGTAAAATGTTGTTATAGTCCTAAACTCTCAATTTTCACAAAAAATAATCAGAGACATTATTTGTTATGGCAGTTCTTTTAATTGCAATGATACACCATATCAGATCAGAAACTGATGTTTAGGCAGATGGCAGGGTTCTGAAAGAAAATAGCCTAACTTGATTTTTTAAACACATTATGGGGCTCAGAGGGAAGATGGGATATATGGATTTGAGACCTCAGGTTTTTCAGAATTTGCTTTTAGATGTCATGTTTTCCGAGCTTTTAAGCTGCTAGTAAAGCCAGGTTCAGGTGGTTGCATTTCATGGTTTAAACCAGGGCTACCAGCCCACCTCCATTGAGGATCAGATCATTAAAGCCACAAGGATCCCTAGAAGTCAAGCACTCCAATACAGAGAAAAAGAAGAGAAGCATCGTGTTCCTCTGGTGGTGACCTACAACCCACAGCTTGAGGTACTAAGGAAAACTGCCAGGAAACTTCATCACATTGTACCCAAGGATGACCGGCTAAAAATAATATTCAAAGACCCTCCCTTGCTGTGCTACAGGCAGCCTCCCAATTTAAGAAACGTCATGGTCCAAAGTTTGATGCCCTCGTATACACCAAAAGGAACTTATCCATGCAATGTGAAGAGCTGTAAGACCTGTGCTCACATAGAGTCCAAAGACAGGATACAGATCCCCAACACACAGCAGGATTATAAGATTCCTGGAACTTTCACATGCTCCTCTTCCAATGTGGTATATTTAATTATGTGCACCATATGCCCAGTGGGGTCTTTTTATGGTGGTGAGACCGGGCAATGTCTAAGAGAAAGGATGAGGTCTCATCGTCACACAATTGCACACGAAAAGATCAATTTTCCAGTAGCGGATCATTTTTCTGGCCAGGGACATAACATTGATAATATGAAGGTTTTAATTTTGAGAGGTAATTTCAAATCCCAAAAACATCGAAGAGTGTGTGAATCCAAACTAATTAGAAGTTTCAATTGTATACAGAACGGACTGAACATCGCTGATGGTTTTATGGCTCATTACCATGTCTAAACAATGTTGTTCAAAGACATGGAAATCTTAGACACCAAGTTTTCTTATAATTTAGTGTCCTAAAGACTTTATGACCACTAGGCCTGCCTGATTGAAGATCCTCTCCAAGGCTGCTTTGTTTATTTTGCCAAATGTCCAGTCCCTGTAATGTTTATTCAGTCAAATGTCCAATTATTTTAGCTGTGCATGCATATATTTTGAGTTTCATTCAATACCTTGTCATACCATGCCTGATGAAGAGACCTGAGTCGTCTCAAAAGCTTGCCTTATAACATCATTTATTTTATTTTTGTTAGCCATTAAAAGGTATCACAACCACAAGATTTTTATCTTGTTTCTCTCACTGAGAGCAATCAACTTGGTCAGAATATGCACTGCAATCCTTGGAGTGATGATGATGTGTCTATGAAGTCTGTCAAGGCATTGTGGTTAATATATGGACTGTGAAATATGCCTTTTTGAAATAGAGCTAACCATACTTTTTTCAATGACATGAGTGTTGTTTGTGGGCTGAGCTGAAGTTATTATTTTCACCATTTTGCAGAACAAAACATTCTTTAATCATTTTTTATTCTGATTTTTCTGACATAGAATAAATATAAAGCAACATTCCATAAATTGTAATATTTTTTATGTAAATTTGAGTAAACAGGCTGATTCTTTAAGTTAGTACAATTACAGTAAACCATATGTATATAAGTTTTTTATCCTCTGCTACTTTTGCACACTTAAAGCATTTTTTTGCATGAAAAAGTATTGCCCTATTCTAAGAGCTGTGGTTTTTTTTTCTGGCAACAATGCCATTTGAGGTCTAGTTTTTTACAGGACCAGATTATAATTATTAGTAAAAAAATGTTTCTATATGACTTTTTTGTTACTTTTTATATTATTTTGCTTGGTCAACAAGCTATGTACTTTTTTGTTTATTCAACTACATGTTCACCATATGGTGTAAGTAATGTAACAGACTTATAGTTCAGGTCAATCTGGATGAAACAATACCAGATATCTGGTTCCAGGTGTGATTTTCATGTTGCCATGCCTGTCACTTACCACAGTTGAGTTTAAATGAGCATCACATGCTTGGAACAATATTGGTTAACCACAATTTTGCAAAGGTGCTGGTCCATTTTTATGGTTTTCTGTGGAGTTATCTCCATTTTTTTGCCCTTTTTTGTGTTGTTTCAATACATGCAAATTAAATAAACCTCTGTGTGACAAAACGTGTAATTGCAATAATTTTATGGGAGAAATACTACACTATATGGAACATTTTCGAGGGTTCCAATACTTTCGGTCATGACTATATTAGGATAGACCCAGGATGAAGACAAATATACCATGATGGATATTTTGAGCTGTCTTCCCCCTGTGCACTCTCTCCACTGTGTGTGTGGTTTCTCTCCCTGCTGTGCTGTCTTCTCTCTTCTGTGCTCTCTCCTTTGAGTTGTTTACCCCTGTGTGCTGTCTCTCTCCACCCTGTGTTGTATTATTACCTTGTGTGCTCTCTCTCCTTTGAGCTGTCTCCCCATGTGTGCACTCTCTATCCCCCTGTGCACTCACCCCTCCCCCTGTGCACTTGCCCTCCCCCTGTGCACTTGACCCTCCCACTGTGTTCTCTAACTTTTCCCTGTGTGCTGTCTGTGTCCCATATGTTCTTTCTCTGCCCCAGTGCACTGCATCTGCCTTCCATTGTGATCTCTTACCCCTGTGTGCTCTCTTCTCCCTGTGCATTGACTCTCCTCCCTGTCTTCTAACTCTCCCCTTGTTCTCTCTCTTCCCCTGTATGCTCTCTATGCCACCTGTGTGCTTTCTCTCATTCCTGTGCACTCTCTCTCCCCATGTGTGCTTTAACCCTGTGTGCTCTCTTTTCCTCCTATGACTGTCTCTGCCCCATCTGTGCTGTCTCCCTCACCCTCTTGGGTGCTCTACTCTCTGTGCTTTGTTTATTCCTCCAAGTGCTTCATCTCTCTCTCTTGTGCTGTCTCACCTCCCCTATGCTCTATCCCCCAGTCCACTCTCTTCCCTCCTGTGCTGACTCTCTCCCTGTGCTGTCTTTACCCCATGCTGTCTCTAGCCTTGTGTTGTCTCTATCTCCCCACTGTGCTTTGCCTCACTGAATGTGCTTTGTCTACAACCTGCGCTGTCTCTCGTCCCCTGTGCAGTGAGTGCTGGCGTGCAAGCGCTGCGCATATCCTGTGCATGCATGTGCAGTTAGTGTCCAAAGATGATGGACGTCTGAATAACTGCACCTGTGTCTTTAGATATTTCTTGGCCAAGTTATGTCATTTCAATTTACTTGTCTAGTTCAGTAATGGTCAGGTCTCAGACTACCTTATCATGGCCATTTCTCTGAGTGCTGAACATCTTCTACTGGACACTCCGGGGAGGTTGCAATTCAGGACTATAGCAGCACTGAATTATTATGGGTTCCTGGTCATTTCACGTTTTATTGTTCTCAAATGTTTGACAGTTATTGTACATCTTTTTTCTCATAGTTTTTTTCAGTCTGTTGACTATTTGCAGCAAAAGTTTTGCTGGTTTTGTAATCATGCCCCAATAGCTAAGGAATTAAGAGTGATGCATCCTTCTGTTATACTTTTAACAATCTCTTACTTTTCAAAGTCCGTTAAATATGTTTTGCTAATTTTGAGTAAGAAAAGCATGCTGCCTAAATATTTTGCATATCTTGAAAAAGGATGTTGATATCACTAAGCTACAGCCTCCTTTATTACACAAACATAAATCACCATTTTATAATATCTATGCTGATAAAACACAGATCTACATCTCTGGATCTGACATCACCTCCTTACTAACCAAAATCCCACAATGTCTGTCCGCTATTTCATCTTTCTTTTCTGCATAATTTCTAAAAATGAACATGGACAAAATAGAATTCATATTTTTTCCTCCTCACTCTAGTCCTCCTCCAGACCTTACCATCAAAGTAAATGTCTGCTCACTCTCCCCAGTCTGGTATGCTTGGTGACTCGGGGTAATCCTCTACTCTACCCTCTCCTTCAAGCCACATATCCAAGTTCTTGCCATGTTCTGATGACTCCAACTCAAAAATATGTCGTTGTAATGGGTGTTCCTACAAGACAACGATCACAAAGCACACCAGTAAATGAGCATAATTTTGGTACAATTCCAACAAAATTGAGGTTAAGGAGTGGTCAGTCCAATCCCCGGACCTTAATCCAATAGAACACTTGTGAGGTCACATTAAAAATGCTGTTTTTAAGATAAAGCCAACAAACTCAAATAAATTGAGGGATGTAGTCAAAGCACCTGGGCTGGAATAACAGTTGGCAGGTGCGAGAAGTCGGTTGACTCTATGCAACAAAGAAACAGTTGTAAAAAAAAAAACTGTGGTTATACTACTAAATATCAGGTTAGTGATTCACAGGAATGCTAAAGCCTAAAAAATGAGTACATATTTTGAGTTTGTAAAGACAAATGCAGACACTGCCATTTTCTTGAACAGCCCAATGTTCACTTTTTGTTATTTTCAATAAAATAGTGCAGAATTATATACATTTCTTCTCATGTTTTCAGCTAGAAAACAGTGAGCCATGTTCCTAATGCATCAAAATAAAAACTATTTTAAATATTTTGGACTTAATGCATGTTTTTGAACACACTGCTATTACACTGTATTTAGCATTCAAAAGTAGTTCAATACCATTCTGGTAAAACATGTTGAGACTACCACAAATTGTGATTGTTGCAAAGCTTGGTGTATTAGTGGTTGTAGATGTGTCTCTGGATAATGAACTACAATTAGAAGCATTTGTTCATTTTTAGTCTTTTTTTTTTTTTTTTTCAAGTACATCAAGTTTACAGTGCTGACCTTTTTTTTTTTTTTTTTTTTTAAAAGAAAGAACTTTTGCAATGTACCCTGGCATACTGGAAATGCACATCTGAACCGAATCCTGACTGTTGAGTAGATAGTTTGAAATTTCAAATTGACAGCTTTGCTGAATTTTCCAGAAACAAATTGCTAAATTTGTTCGAATTTCAATACAGCAGCTTTCAGTCTACACAACAGAAAGGCTTAGGCTGGGTTCACACCACAGTTTGTTCCTGTCCATGGGGATCCCGTTTTTTGCATTACCACACGGACAGGAACGGACAGGACCGGATTTGTAACTCCAAATGTCATTTCTGTGTCTGGATCCGGGATTTTGAGGGATCTGGACTGATAGAATGAGCTGGGAAGAGACAAGCCTGCAAAGCACAGGCAAGTGGTGTCGGGGCTGTACTTTCACTTTTGCAATGTATCTACATATATTGCAAAAGCGGAAGAAAGCAATGGTTAAAAATAAAAAAAATGCTCACCTCTCTGCTGAGTGTCCTGCGATGCAAGGCGTCCACGTCCAATCACTGCAAGGACCTGAATCAGCTGATGAGTCACATGAAAGCATTAGCTGAGCGGTTTAAACAGCCTGCCCGCCAATCGGTTTTGGCGGGCGAATTAAATCGCTCAGCTGATGCTGTCATGTGACACACCAGCTGATCGGTTGCCGCCAGTCAGCTAATCAAGGTCCTGCAGCGATCAAACGTGGACTCCTCACATCGTAAGACACTCGGAAGAGAGGTGTGCATTTTTTTTATTTTTAACCATTGCTTTCTTTAATTTCGCTTTAGCAGTGTATGTAGATACACTGCTAAAGTGAAATTACACACATCACAAGGGAACAGAGCAGTGAATGTGTACTGAGCATGCTCAGTACACTAAAACCGGATCCGGGAAACAAACCTGTTTTTTCCTGGATTCGGCACCATAGTCCCCCATGTTGAGAGCTCTGGACAGCATCGGATCTGATTCTGTTCGCTTATATGAAGGCAGCCAAAAATCGAAGCAGTCTCCGATTCTGGGTACTGCAAAAAAGAGGACACAATCGGATCCCTGATAAAACTGGTACGCACGGATTGCTATTAAGGACCAATCCGTGCACATCCATGCCCATAGTGATACATGGGGAGCCAAATCGCATCCATGGCTATCAGTTTTAGTTTTACAACAGATAGCAATGGATCCCCAAAAAACATGATGTGAAGGGGGCCTTACTCAGTGAATTTTGCAAATGGAAAACAACTCTGACATACAAACTGTTTGTCACGTATTGACTGCCTTGCTGTATGGAAGTGCTGCTGATGTGGTATAAATGAAGCCTTTTTTTTCCTCTGCTTTTCATTGTGCGGCTCTACAGGTAAGGTTGCTGCAGGTGTGTGTGATGGATATGACTCATGCTTAGGTGAGCTGAGGGGCGTGCCTGGGCTGGCTGCTCCCCGCCCCTCGGCCATGAATGGGTCAGCTGACATCCACCTGATGTCGCTGATTTAGTTAATTTCTGGACTGTGACCTGTTGTGAGCAGATGCTGATCAAGAGCTGCTGCCTTACTCCCCATTGGAAGTTGTTGGGTTCCGTGGTCCGTGGGTGGAGGTAGGGGCTTATGCCTAGGGCTTTTCAGGAGTTAGAGACTTAGGCTGGTGGCTTGGACCTCCTCACCTTTAGAGGTATCTCCGAGATCAGGGCAAATCAGGGACCCCAGTATTGGGGCCAGAGCAGGCTCCCCTGACTCCCTATGCCCAGTTCTCTCCTAACTCTCGGTCCACCGGCCACCCAGCGTGACAGTGTTCCACTGGGATCCAGTACTCTGTGATAGTCCCCATACTGATGACCATTATGCAGGGTGTTCATAAAATAACTATGCAGTGGTTAACACTGTGGTAGGTGATGTGGATTTCCTTTCCACTCCTTTTGTGTCCAACTTAATAAGGTTGCTACTGCAGCACCACACAGTCCACAGTCCTCACAACTCTTCTGCAGTCTAACTGGACCGACGGGCAAATATACATTATATTAGTACTTATAACAATACCACACTGCACTGCATATTTACTTTATGAACACCATGTGCAAGGTATGCCAACTTACGTGATGATATACTTGCAGGGCATTATGGGGAAACTCGCAAAAAGTGAATAGCCCACTTTCTGATGCTTCATCAGTGTGGGAAATTATGCTGGGGAGGTGGGGTTATTTTCAAAGTGCTAAATTAATGTTAGTGTTCATTTGAAAATGGGAATTTCAAGAAATTCAACTCAAGCATGAACCTCCCATGGATCGATCCACTCATTTGTAAAGCAATGTTTTCTTACCTGATCTGTGTTTGACATTTATTACAGTTTCAGTGTTTTTGTTTGTCCACCTTCTTTTTGAGGATTATTCAGAGGTTTTCAATGGGAATGAGATATATAGAGTTTCCTGGCCATAGATCAAAAATCTCAATTATTTTTTTCACCAAGCTACTTAGTTATCACTTTTTTGTGATGTGGTCTCTATCATATTGGAAAAAGCATTGTTTATCACCTAATTGCTCCTAGATCATTGATTGAAATTGCTCTTGAAGGATGATTATTAATGGCTGTGTTTTCAGCAAAATTGTAAGGCTAGGGTCAGACTTGTGTCATGCATTTGCTAAATGCATGCATTATTTTCATGTGCAAATGTTGAAAAACGCATGCGTTAACATACCCATAAGCTCCAATGCAAAAAACCCATTGCAAAAGTGCAATGCGTTTGACGCTATGTGTTTTTGGTACTGCACCCAAAAACGCGGTCTGCAGCATTTTTGGGCAGGTTAATGAAAATGCATGTGTTTTTTTAACATGGGAGTCTATGGGAAATGCATGCGTTAATGCATGTTACATATATGTACATATATATATGCATTAAAGCATGCGTTAAAAATGAACACACATGTCATGGAAACGGCAAGGGGAAAAAAAACATCCTTTAATGCATCCCTCAAACGGATGCAGCATCCCAAATGTGACCCTAGCCTAAGTGAGCTCACTCTCTTGATGAAAGCAACCCCACGCATGAAACTTTGAAACTTAGGAAACTTTACTGTTGCCATAACTAAAAACTCCTGGTAACCTTCACCTTTCCTTGTCTGGACACTCATTCTTCCAGATGTATTTAACAATAAATTACTAAAAACGTTTGAAATACCTATAATTGTACTTCAGTATCCATAGAAATATCTTAAGGTACCTTTATACGCCGCCACTGCGGTGCAGCAACTGCCAAACAATCGGGATTTTTGTCACAGTTGCCTTGAAATTGCTACGAACTTGCGGCGTGTAATTTGGGAAAGTGATCCGGATTTTTGCAGTTGCTCCTGGCTGCCGTTTCAGAGCATTGTTCTAAAATCAGAGGCAACCCAGATGGTGAATTGCCCTGGTATTGGTGTGTAAACAGGCGATAGGGATGGAATCTGCGTCACCTTGTGATTTCCAAGGGGTGTGCTACATCGTGATGTTTTCTGCGCCCCATCAGCGATGATTGGTGCGGGCTACTGTGTTACCATTGGCTGTCCCTTCACAGGGCGCCATATTTAAAAAGCTCACCATTCACACTCCACAATTGGAATGGCGTCATGTATTAGCCAGCCTTCCTGCGCAGGCTGGCCAATCATGACGCTATTGCGTTGTCCAATCAGCGTGTTAGCGTCACTGAATACATGAGTCTGTAACACCTATGTTTTAGCGCCGCTGAACATGTACGCCCACATTCCCCTACTGATTGCGGCGTGGGAAGGGGCAACGGGATTCAATCGGATGTTTCCCTCAGGATCTGTTTGAACTTCCGGGGAAACATGTTCCCTTAGGTTGAGGGCGTGTACATGCGGCATCGGTGATCGTTAGCAACCGTTAAAAACGTGCACGTAAGGTTGCTACCGATCACCAGTGATAGTTGCGGTATGTAAAGGTACCTTTAGAGTACTTTTGCATCTGTGTTTTTTCAAATCTGGCAGAAATCTGCCTTTTTTGAAAAAAAAACGGATGTGGCAACATTTTGTTCTGGCTAATGCATTTGTAATGGAGTTCCAGAAATTGGGTGAAGACTTGTGTTTTCATCCAGATCCGGCAAACCCGGCACTTCAGGCTTGCTTTAAAACCGCAGTTAGCAGCAGTTTTTGTCCGGTGCCGGAAGTGCCGTATTTGCTGGATCTGGATGAAACCGCAAGTCACTGCACATGTCCGAAACTCCATTACAAATGCATTAGCCAGTAAGCAATGTTTCCACAATTTTGCCACATCCGTTTTGTTCAAAAAAGGTGGATTTCTGCCAGATTTGAAAAACGCAGATGTGAATGTAATTAAAAAACCTGAAGTTGAAAAGTTCAAGTTTTGACTGACGCGCCTGAATTCTGAAACAAACCGCTGATGTGAAAGTAGCCTTACTAAAAGATCTAAGAGCACAGAAGCAGCATTTTAAAACCCATTTTCAAAATACTTGGCTACAATTGTAAAAATACCTTACATTATATACCGTAAGTATTTACCGTGGATGCCCCATACTGTCATTTATTTCCCAAATATTACCACTGTATATGGGTAAATAAAACTGGGACGTTTTTTCTTTGGGACTCTTTTTTTTACCTTTAAGTCTCATGCTACAATTTAATAAATCTATGTTATCAGGCATTCACACTAGATCCCAGTTTCTAAAATGCAAGGTTTGGTGTCATATAAAAGGCACATTATAATTTCAATTGCCTTTCATTATGCATTGTAATTCTTTGAGACTATTTGAATACACCACCAATGAGCAGAAGGCAGTTTCTCATGTATGCAAAAGTTAAAATGGATGTGTAAATTATTATGCTAAGCTAGGAGCTTTATTATTGTGCTGGTGAAATTATGTAGTAAGTAAATCCACACATGAATGCAAATATTTGACCTTAATGAAACATTGTCCTACAATCTCATATCATTTCCAAGAGAATGTTAAAGTATGCATCCCAAATTAATCATAAAACCATAAAAGTCTTTCTCATGCATCTGTCGGTATGTCAGCGTATTATACTTAATAGTCTCTGTTTAAATTTTTAACATTTTGCAGTAAAAGACCAATGATGGAATTACGTTAACTGACAATATTATATTGTCTTAATAGAAGTAGCAAAATTATGAGTAAAGTAGGCATTGCTACAAAGGGGTCACAAGATAGATATAGTTTTCACTGTTCTCCAAAACTTTTCCTCCTTTCTTAAAAGGGTTCTCCCATGAACAAATTTCATTTTAATTTAATAAATCTAAAGGTACCTTTACACGCCGCAACTGTGGTGTAGCAACTGAGAGGCAATCGGGATTTCAGTCACGGTTGTCTTGAAATTGCTACGAAGTTGCGGCGTGTAATTGGGGAAAGTGATCGAGATTTTCGCAGTTGCTCCCGGTTGCGGTTTGAGAGCATTGTTCTAAAACCAGAGGCAACCCAGAAGATGAATTGCCCTGGTTTTGGCATGTGAACGGGTGATAGGGGTGGAATCAGCGTCGCCTAGTGATTTCCAAGAGTCGTATCACAGCGAGCTGGATACCGCGCCCCATCAGAGATAATTGGTGGGGGCTGCTGTGTTTCAATTGGCTGTCCCTTCACAGGACGCCATATTTAAATAACTGCCCATTCACACTAAACAATTGCAATGGCATCACGAATTAGCCAGCCTTCCTGTGCAGGCTGGCCAACGATGATGCTATTGCGTTGTCTAATCAGCATGTTTGGGGCGCAGAATACACAACTCTGTCACGCCTATGTTCTTGCAGCGCTGAACATCTACGCCCATATTCCTTTGGGAGTTGCAGTGTGTGAAGCGGCGACGGTATTCAACCGGATGTTTCCCGCAGGATCAGTTTCAACTTCCGGGGAACCACGTTCCCTTAGGTTGAGGGCGCAATTGCGACATGAAAATGCGGCATTGGCAATCGGTATCAATCGTCAAAAACGTGCATGCGCACGTTCGGTTGCTACCCATCGCCGGTGATAGTTGTGGCGTGTAAAGGTACCTTTATAATTATAATAAGTTCCAAACATCGGATGTGTTTATTGAAAATGTTTCTGTGCTGAGATAATATTATGCCTTTGCTGTGTGCTATGAACTATGTAATGGCCGTGCCTGACCGTGCAGGGACATGATCTGATTGTACCACATCTCCTACGCAGAGGAGGAGGGAAAAAATATACTTTAGGCTCCAAGGAACCTAAAGAAAAGGATTCAGAGGAAGGAAGGATTCTTTATCTCAGGTATTATGAAGTCCAAAGGAAAATCCATCAATGTAGATGCTTTAAGTTAAAAGGGAATTTTTATTTTAAAAGCTAGTAAAACATGATACAATGTAAAAGATGTACTAAAGGAAAGTATATCGTTGAAACAAAGCAAACAAGGATTAATCTACATAGACATACAATAAATAATGAACTGGATACGCGTGTAGGAATACACTTCTCTAGCCCTGGACACAGCATGGCAGACTTAAAAGTTCTAATATTGAAAGGTCACTTTAAAAATGATAGAGAAAGAAAAATCTGGGAATTCAAACTCATAAGAATGTTTCAATTTCTAAAAATGGGACTCAATTTGACACATGGATTCATGAGTCATTACAGCGACACAGTTCACTCCTCCACCAGAGGACCTTCAGATCTTTAAAAGAACACTTCCACCTCATCTGCATAAGTAACATCAGACCTTAATTGAAATTCCCTAGGGATACTTCACACACAGCAACATCGATAACGATGTCGCTGAAACGTCACAGGATTTGTGACGTAACAGCAACCTAGCCAGCGACCTCGCTGAGTGTGTCACGCATCAGCGATCAGGCCCTTGCTGCTAGATCATCGATCATTACAAATCGTTCAGGACTATTTATTGGTTGGCGCGCTCCCGCAGGGCAGTGTGCATCGGTGTTTTTAACACCTTAACAACGACATTGTTAGCGACTCAGAACCCGGCCACAAAGGTGCGCTTTTGCGTTGCCTTTCCCGTCCCCTCAGCTTTGATTGGTACTCGCTGCTGCGTTCTGATTGTGCAGCTTTGACTGAAAAGAAGGCAACTTAGTAGCGCTTACGTCCTTTGTTCCAAAGCTACTCTGTTCCTGAGCACACTGCTTTGCGGATCATAGTAGAGAGGTCTCCAGGCTGCGATACTACAGATGCAGTGTAGTTGTATAGAAGCTGTATAGATGCTGTATAGATGAACCAGATAAACCAGTGTCGAGTCGCAGCACAGAGAACTCTACAAAGATCCGCCAACCAACACAAGCAAAGGATACAAGCATGACTTTTGGCGTGACTTTTAGGTGTGAGTCGTTAAATTAGCTGTTGTGTGACACATCTCCAATGACCAGCAAGGTCGTTATGCGGGTCCATATCATTGCTGCATTGTTGAGCAGATCTGCCTGTTTGACTGCTCACCAGCGACCACGTAGCGACGCTCCAGCGATCCCCTGGCAGGTCGGATCGTGGTCGTGATTGCTGGAAAGTTGCAGCATGTACAAGGGCCCTTAGACCATCTCTACTTAGCATTATCTCATGTCCTGTTGTAATACCTATTTAAATGTCTCAGTAATTCATTTGTAGTAATGTCTGATGAAGGAGCCTTTGGAGCTTTGAAAGCTTGCAAATATAATTATTCTGGTTAGCCAATAAAGGTATCATTCCTAGAATACTTTTCTCACAATTGTTTTTTGGGACTTAAGTGTTTACATCAAAATCTAGTAAAGAACTTAACATGGTACACGCTTCCTAGTGTAACGGTCCCCGCATTTTGACACTTAAGTCTTAATAAATGTCTGATCGCAGCCATATTTGATTGCACTTAAATACACATCTGGTGATTGGTCACATGACATAAACCAAGAAATTCACAAAAAATCAGAACCAATACAGCAAATAACATTACAAATAGTAAAAGCACAAAACAAATGAAGATGTAATCAGTATTGTAAAATTAGGTCTTGTCTAATATTGAGACCCTGTGGGGTTTTTGTTTCCAACATAAAAATCCATTTGGATTCCCTGTTCAAAAGCCTAGTCTGAGATCTCCACCCCTAAAATAGTTAAACACCCTCTTGATGCCAATGAAACTTAGAGTGTCTGTTTCCCACTTGTTGAGTATTTGCAAAGTGCCCAGAGATACTTATTGCAGAAGCCCTTCTTGCATCAGAAATATGCTTGCATATCCTTTTCTTGAGAGGACCCGATATACAGCCAATGTATTGAATTGCACAAATACAGCATTCAATTAAATAGACTATGTTAGTAGTTCAGCAATTGATAAATGTTTTAATGCTGAAAGTGCGACGTTTCCTGCATTACTTGAATTCTTTGCAATAACGGGCACGAGAGCAGGCAATGCAGCGAGTATGATTGCATTTGTAAAAGCCGCTGGTGGATAGCCAAGTATTTTTATTACGGCTATCAGAGAGAGAAAAGAAACTGGGATACAGAATAGATCTGAGATTAGGAGCCCTTTATAAATTTGATAAGGTTTTAGCTGAGGATTTTGGATCATGATTAGGGATGAGCGAGCATGTTCGCCGATACTCGGTGCTCGCCCGAGCATCACAGTACTCGCGATGTTCGGCAAACACCGAGTACCGGCAAGACGTTGTAGGGAGAGGTGTTGCTGAGTAAGGGAAAGATTTTGGGTCTTTTATGCAGTGTAGGTGCTGGGATACAAAATCCATCAAAACAACAGTCCTTTTGAGGACTAATCTATCTTTATACAGGCTGGCAGGAAGGGTATATAGCACACTTCAGTGTACCACAAGAGGCTGCATACTAGTCAGCACATCTAGGGCTGGTGTAGAGGCTTCTAATATCTATCTATCTATCTATCTATCTCTCTATCTATCTATCTATCTATCTATCTAAACAACAGGCTTCTAATATCTATCTCCATCAAAACAACAGTCCTTTTAGGATTGATTTAGCTGTATACAGGCAGGCAGGGTATATAGCACACTGGTATACAGCCATTTGTGGTACACCGTAGTCAGCATCTTTGGGGCTGGCGTACAGGCTTCTAATATCTATATCCATCAAAACAACAGTCCTTTTTAGGATAAATTTATCTGTATACAGGCAGGCAGGGTATATAGCAAACTACAGTATACCATAAGTGGCTCTATACCAGTCAGCACATCTGTGGCTGGTGTACAGGCTTCTAATATCTATCTTTCTATCAAAACAACAGTCCTTCTAAGGATTAATTTAGCTGTATACAGGCAGACAGGGTATATAGCACACTTCGGTGTACCACAAGTGGCTGTATACCAGTCAGCACATCTGGGGCTGGTGTACAGGCTGGCTTCTAATATCTATCTCCATAAAAACAACAGTCCTTTTTAGGATTAATTTAGTTGTATACAGGTAGGGTATATAGCAAACTTTTAAAACTCATATAGCACACAGCTCAAAATGCACAAGGCCAGTGGCAAGGGACAAGGAACTGTACGTGATGGTGATGGTGCATGCAGAGGTCGAGGCCGTGGGCAAGCTAGAATTGTGCCACAACAAACACCCACATCTTTTCGCCCAACCTTCTTGTCCCAATTCCTAGGGGACCGCAGCACACCACTATTAAAACCAGAGCAGTGTCAACAGGTTGTTAGTTGGATGGCAGATAATGCTTCAAGTTAGTTTGCCACCACCACATCCACCCTGTCTTCCACACGGTCAAGTCTCAGTAGCCGTGAGTCTGGACTGCATATTCCTCACACTGATCCTACGTCCCCACACCATGCCAAGTGCCCGGGCAAAAATGATCCAACACTTGGACACTCTGAAGAGCTGTTCAATTTTCCATTCATAGATTCTGGCCTCTCGCCAACTCCACTTGAAGATTACATGAGGAGATCGTATGTAGCGATGCCAAATATTTCAGCAGCCACGGTGACACGAAGGCAAAGGTGGGAAAGTGTCACAAGAGGTGGATGATGATGGGACACAATTGCCAGAAAATCAGGAGGAGGACCAGGGTGCGGAATTGGAAGATGACGGGGTGAATGATCTAGTAACTGACCCAACCTGGCAGGAGGACATGCAGAGAGGAGAAAGCTGTGCACAGGGTGAGGAAGGCTTAGCATCCCAACAGGCAGGAAGAAGCAGTGTGGTGGCTGCAGACAGAAGGTGGGCAACAGTTCCCCATAACAGCAACACAACAGGAGTTGCTAGTACAACTCTTAGGTCTTCCCGAGTCTGGCTGTTTCTTAAGGAGTCTGCTGATAATTCCAAAAAGGCCATTTGCGCCACCTGCCATTCCAGCATCAGTAGGGGTAGCAAAACTACCAGCCAGACCACCACCTGCATGATCAGGCACATGGCAGCAAAGCACCCAACTTTGTGGGTGAATCCCTAGGGTCCAGCAGCAGTGTCTGCAGGTGACACCCCTGCTTCTTCCACTGTTGTGCGTGCAAGGCAATCCCCTGTCCATAGTGCATGCGAAGATGCCTCCTGTCCTGCATCTATCGTTGCACAATCAGACATTCCACCATCAACAACCACATCCACATCCTTGTCCCAGCGCAGCATTTAGTTGTTCATACCCCAGTCCTTGGAATGCAAGCGCAAATACACAGCCAACGCTGCACAGGCCGCACTACTCAATTCGCACATTTTGCAATTGCTTGCACTTGAAATGTTGTCTTTTAGGCTAGTGGAGACGGAAGCATTCCACAACCTGATGGTGGTGGCAGTCCCTCATTACTTGGTCGACAGCCACCACTATTCCTCCCCGTGTGCCATCCCCGCATTATACAAGCATGTATCCCAAAACATTAGCCATGCCCTAACAATGCAGTTTCCGGCAAAGTCCACATAATCACGGACACGTGAACAAGTTCTTGTGGGCAGGGACAGTACATCTCGCTGACAGCACACTGGATTAATATAGTGGAAGCCAGTACCCAGTTGGACCTTGGGATGAACATGTCTTCCCGACGCCTGGGATTGTGGACCCTAACTCAATCAGGGTTACTCCCACAGTCTACAGCTCCTGCATGTCATACTCCTCGGCTGCCGCCTCCTCTTCTTCACCATCCACATCAGTCAGAAGCTGGAAGCACTGCAGTAATGCCTCAGCCAAGTGGAAACAGGCTGTGCTGAAGCGAATATGCATGGGTAACAAACAGCACAATTCTGAAGAGTTGTGGACAGCTCTGAAAGAGCTGGCAGATTTGTGGCTCACACAGCTGAACCTACAGCCAGGCATGCTCATGTGTGACAATGGCCGGAACCTGGTGGCGGCTCTGAGGTGAGGCGAGCTCACACATGTCCCATGCCTGGCCCATGTGCTCAACCTCGTGGTTCAGCGGTTTCTTAAATCCTACCCGTAGCTGTCGCATCTGCTTGTCAAAGTACGCTGTCTGTGTGTCCATTTTGGAAAGTCACCTACTGCTTTGTCTGCCCTTGCTGGGTTTCAGAAGCATTTGCATCTTCCAGCTCATAGACTGGTGTGTAATATTCCCACGCGTTGGAATTCGACACTGCAAATGTTGGTCAGGATTTGCGAGTAGAAGAGGGCACTTGTTGACTACCGGCATCACAAAGGCCGTTGGTATTCGGTTCAGATTCCATACATAAGACCTCAGGAGTGGACATGGATATCCGACATATGTACTGTCCTCCAAAACTTTGAGGACTCCACCAAGATGGTAAGCAGCAATGACGCCATCATTAGCGTCACCATCTCTGATTTTGAGCAGAGAGTGTTTCAGAAGACAAAGAGGATGCATTGCAGGCGGTGCACGATGAGATGGAGCAAGGAACCATACAGGGTGATTACACACAGCCCAGCCTCATCTCATCGCAATGTGGAATGGTAGACTATGAGGAGGAGAAGGAAGAAGAACAGGAGCTAATTTCATGCGCTATAGATGGTAGTACCAGCACAACTGTCATACCGTCTGTTCAGCGTGGATGGCCAGATGACAGGGAGGAGAAGGAAAGCATGATCTGTCGTCCTCTTGGTGAGGACATGGAAGTCTTGCCTGTTACCAGTCTGGCGCGCATGGCTGACTTTATATTACGCTGCCTGTCCCATGACCCTCGTGTTATCAAAATCTTGGGTGACACTCATTACTGGTTGGTGATACTTTTAGACCCACGCTACAAGGAGAACTTTATATCTTATTCCCGAGGCAGGGAGGTCTACAAAAATGGGGCAGTGTCAGAAGGCCCTTGTTGCAGAATTAGTAAAAAATTTCATTTCTGATAATGCTGGCGGTGGAGGTCACAGTTCGGTGGACAACCAAGGAGTACAAGCGAGAGAGACACAACTCCGATCCAGCAGAGGCAGGGGAACACTCTCAAGGTTCTGGGAGAGTTTTATCAGCCCCTCCCATGGCACAGGCTCTGAGGCATGGGGTACTCTCACAAGGACTGCAAGGTTTGGAAAGATGCTGAAGGAGTACCTTGCCGACTGTACCAATGTCCTCCGTGATTCCTCTGTGCCTTATAATTATTGGATATCCAAGCTGGACACATGGCATGGACTGGCTCTGTAAACCTTGGAAGTCCTGAACTGCCCTACCCCTGGCGTTTTGTCAGAGCGGGTTTTTAGTGCCGAATGGGGAATTATTACTGATAAGTGCACCCACTTGTTAACTGAAAATACTGACAGGCTGACTCTTATTAAAATGAACAAGGGCTGGATTGGGCCAGATTTTTCAACACCACCAAATCATAGCAGCATAATATACACTCAAAGCGAGTGTCTTTATTGAAGAGGTATATTCCCATGCTCCTCTTCACCCTCACACATGGCTATACACTTCCTGATTTTGACTATTTGCTCTAGTCCTCCTCCTTCTCCTCATCCGGCACCACCATATCACCAGGGTGACCGAGATCCATTATGCAACACCCACATAATATTTTTAAATGATGTTTATGATGCCCGTAACCCCCAAAAAAGTTAGACAGTATATTCATGTATACCCCCAGGGGTAAATGTTTCAGTCCATAATTAGTGCATGGGCATAACAAGTATAGGAGACCCACTACTTTGTAATGGGAATGTTGTTTTTATGAGGCCCTTCTCCACGTCTCTTAAAAGGGGCATCAGAGTGCCTCCTAATTTTTGGCAGCCTGCATGGGGCAACATCATGGAAGACCCACTTCCTAATCATGGGAACATACAATACTTAATGAGGCCATCCTCCACGTCTCTTAAAAGGGGCATTGGAGTGCCTTCCAATTTTTAAAACAAAAAAATTTAATGTAATGAAAAAAAAAATAATACACCAATACTGTCCCACAAATGAGTATGTAAAAGAAAAATACAGGTTGCGCCACACTGCTAGATTTAGAACGTGGGGACGATTATGCAGCCCCCCTGCTCACCTGGTCCAGTTGTGCCGACCGCACAACTGGTTGGTAGGCTAGAATCCAACCCTGTGGGGTCTCCACAACGTCCAAGAGCCGAGGGGATTGTGGTTCACGTAGTCCGCCGGTGTCCGGTCCACGTGACAGCTGAGGAGGAGTGGTGATATGACGAAGGCAGGTCCTGTAAGCCGAGCTGCTTAACAACACGCTTCCCACAGGGAAGTATTGTAGCCGTTCAAATAAAAAAGTGATATTGTATCAGCGCTCATGAAGCACACAGGACTCCGCTCTGTGAATAATTACCTCTAGGCTTTATTATTTCGGTATAAAATTCCCGGTTTCCACACAACGCGTTTCAACTCTTAGTGCGTCTTTATCAAGTGATTACCGGGATTCTCAATTACAATTGTTTATATACACTCTACATCAGAAGGAAAGGGAAAGGGGAGGGGGTATTTCACCGGTATGTCATAATATAAGTAACGGATCCTAGAAGGGATCAAAGGATCCTCATCCAGTCTGTAAATACATTGCACTATATTTTATACATGGAGTGAAAAACAACTACATTACAATCGGGTAATTACAATACAATTCAATTAAATGATAAAAATATAATAATTATAATCAAAAATTAATAATAGTGTGATATTTAGTAAAAAAGCATAAAAATTACATAAAAATTATTATATATAAAAAATATCATATATATAAAATTTATCGCTAAAAAAGACAACATTTTTTACAATAAAAATGACTGTTTATCTGGTGATAAGGTGCCAATTTTAAATATCCAGAAGGATTCTCTTCTATTAAGAATCTGTGTTCTGTTCATAACGTTATCACCTATCTGTTCAATGACCGTGAGTTTTAATTTAGAGAAATCTCTATTATGTGTTTGGTCAAAGTGCTTGGATACACTATGTTTTGAGAACCCTATACTTATATTGTGCCTATGTTTGTTTAATCTTGCCCTCATACTTTGAATCGTCCTACCAATGTATTGATGCCCGCATGGGCACTCCAATAGATATATAACAAATTGAGAGGAACAATCCAATTTCTGCTTAATCTCATATGTAAAGTAAGTGGTATTAGATCTGAAATTTATAGTACCATGATTAATGGTGCTGCAACATTTACATCGGCGGACACCACATCTATAGCATCCTTTTTTGGAGTCCAGTGTGGGTGCCACGGATGTGGATCCTTTATCACTGATTGATGAGATTCTGCTAGGAGCCAAGATATTGTGAAGATTTCTTCCTCTTCTAAAAATAATTTTAGGTTTTTTAGGGATGATTTTAGATAAAATAGGGTCTCCCTGCAATATAAACCAATATTTTTTCAGCAAGGTGTAGATATTTTTATAAGATTTATTGAAGGTAGTAATTAGATTGCAGTTATAAGTGGTTTTGACTCCTTTATCATCCTCTTTCATTTTCTTTTTATTATTTAAATATCCTAAATATTATTTTTGTGTATATCCTTTGCATTTGTTATATGCATCCGATTATGGGGATATCTTTTAGCTTTAAATCTTTGTTTCAATATCTTGCCTTCACCAATAAAATCCCTATCACTAGTGCAATTTTTCCTAATACGTAGGTATTGTCCATAAGGGATATTCCTTATCCTTATCCTTATCTTTAAGAATGTGGACGTGAACAGCTATTTGGAATTTAATAGTAGTCATTTACCATCCTGGATAAGGAATATCCCTTATGGACAATACCTACGTATTAGGAAAAATTGCACTAGTGATAGGGATTTTATTGGTGAAGCCAAGATATTGAAACAAAGATTTAAATCTAAAAGATATCCCCATAATCTTCTGAAGGATGCATATAACAAATGCAAAGGATATACACAAAAATAATATTTAGGATATTTAAATAATAAAAAGAAAATGAAAGAGGATGATAAAGGAGTCAAAACCACTTATAACTGCAATCTAATTACTACCTTCAATAAATCTTATAAAAATATCTACACCTTGTTGAAAAAATATTGGTTTATATTGCAGGGAGACCCTATTTTATCTAAAATCATCCCTAAAAAACCTAAAATTATTTTTAGAAGAGGAAGAAATCTTCACAATATCTTGGCTCCTAGCAGAATCTCATCAATCAGTGATAAAGGATCCACATCCGTGGCACCCACACTGGACTCCAAAAAAGGATGCTATAGATGTGGTGTCCGCCGATGTAAATGTTGCAGCACCATTAATCATGGTGCTATAAATTTCAGATCTAATACCACTAACTTTACATATGAGATTAAGCAGAAATTGGATTGTTCCTCTCAATTTGTTATATATCTATTGGAGTGCCCATGCGGGCATCAATACGTTGGTAGGACGATTCAAAGTATGAGGGCAAGATTAAACAAACAGAGGCACAATATAAGTATAGGGTTCTCAAAACATAGTGTATCCAAGCACTTTGACCAAACACATAATAGAGATTTCTCTAAATTAAAACTCACGGTCATTGAACAGATAGGTGATAACGTTATGAACAGAACACAGATTCTTAATAGAAGAGAATCCTTCTGGATATTTAAAATTGGCACCTTATCACCAGAAGGTCTCAATAGTATATTGGAAAACACCATCTGAAAAATCATTTTTAAACAGTCATTTTTATTGTAAAAAATTTTATGTCTTTTTTATCGATAAATTTTATATATATGATATTTTTTATATATAATAATTTTTATGTAATTTTTATGCTTTTTTACTAAATATCACACTATTATTAATTTTTTATTATATTTATTATATTTTTATCATTTAATTGAATTGTATTGTAATTACCCGATTGTAATGTAGTTGTTTTTCACTCCATGTATAAAATATAGTGCAATGTATTTACAGACTGGATGAGGATCCTTTGATCCCTTCTAGGATCCGTTACTTATATTATGACATACCGGTGAAATACCCCCTCCCCTTTCCCTTTCCTTCTGATGTAGAGTGTATATAAACAATTGTAATTGAGAATCCCGGTAATCACTTGATAAAGATGCACTAAGCGTTGAAACGCGTTGTGTGGAAACCGGGAATTTTATACCGAAATAATAAAGCCTAGAGGTAATTATTCACAGAGCGGAGTCCTGTGTGCTTCATGAGCGCTGATACAATATCACTTTTTTATTTGAAAGGCCACAACTGAGTATGAGCCCTTAACATTTTCCCCAGGAAAATCCATTTTGGTTTCAATTTTGGATGTTTTATTGTGAGTCCGTAAAAGTGGCGTAATACTAAGACAACATTGTTCACAGCAGTGACCTGGGAATCAGAAATGCTTAAAGGGGTCTTCCCCATGTTGTTCCCATGTCATCTGAGCACTGTTCTAATACATTTGTGACTTTTTTAGGGTTTATCCAGGCTACCGGGGGTGCCGCCAGAAAAATTCTCGGGTTTCCCATAGGTTAACATTGGCCTCGGTGCTCGGGTCCAAAACCCAAGCATCTCGATATGCTCGACCCGAGCATCGAGTACTTGAGCATTTTACTGCTCGCTTATCACTAATCCTGATTTAAAACAGGGACATTCTTTTTAACTATACCAACAATCTTATTGTACTGTGGGCTAAAAGTAGTGGAGTTGTCAAATCTTTTAATTTGTGATTTATAAAGTAATTGATCATGTAATTGATCATGTTTGATGTTATTAACAATATTGTCAGCATGATTCAGCAAGCCCTTTGAATACCCCTGATACTTAGTCTGTTTTTTACTTCAGCATACTTCCTATGATAGTCTGTCTCCAAAGTGTAATTCCTTTTGGTTCTGATCAATTTACCAATTGGAATATTTCATTTGACATGTTTGGGGTAATAAAATTTGGCATTTAGGGTAGAGTTAGTGGTGGTAGGCTTTCTGTACTAACACACACAAACTGTTTGTTTAATAGAATCACCTATTAGGGTGACATCCAAGAAATTCTATAGGTATCTGTAAAATAGGTGAATTTAATAATATAAGTATTGTCATTAAAAAATGAAATGAATCCACAAAGCTCATCATCTGACCTCATCCACATCAGCAATAAATAATCAATATAATGAGCATACCAGACGATCATGGTGTAGAAGGGGTTAGCATCACTAAAGAGGAATTTCTGCTCCAACACCCCATAACAATTAATTAGACAGGAAAGGGAAGGGGGATATTGCTCACTGCAGCTTCCTGAGGCTGTTAGTGCTTCAGAATAATGGCTGGTTACCATTCACATAAGCAATTTTTGAAGAAGCTCCGTCACCAGACTTGTTGCAGTTAAAAACTCCAGATCTTTATTCAAACATCCATAAGAGCATTAGTGACCTTTAGACGTGGAGGAAGGGGCTGCGTACCCCACTAATGCTCTCATGGATGTTTGAATAAAGATCTGGAGTTTTTAACTGCAACAAGTCTAGTGACGGAGTTTCTTCAAAAATTGCTTATATGAATGGAAGCCCCATAACAATGTCAGCAAGGGTGGAAGAGAATTTAGCTCCCATACTGACGCTTTGTTTTTGGAGACAAAAAAGGTTTTGTTGTACAAAAAATAATTGTGTGTAAGCAAAAAAAACAACCGCATCAACTATAAAGTCCTGCATATAAACCCAGAAGGCACTGTATTTTTTTTAGAAAAAAATCTAGTGATGTCAAAGCCACATTGTGAGAGATTCCAGGGCATAAGCCGATCACATCACAGCTGAGCCATTTGAAGCCAGACTCCAAGTGATAAGAATCAACAGAAATATTGAAGATGTAGAGATGGGACATTGATCGCGCTGCCGTCCGGAATAAAAACCTTCTTATAGTTAAAGCTATTTTTGTGATTTTATTTCTACGCGTTTCAGGACAACTAGGTCCCTTTTTCAGGACTAATCACAGAAAATCTGTGATTTGTCCTAAATAAGGGACCAAGGTGCTCTGAAAAGCGTAGAAATAAAATCACGAAAATAGCTTTACCTATAAGAAATGTTTTTATTCCGGATGGCAGCGCAATCAATGTCCCATCTCTACATCTTCAATATTTCTGTTGATTCTTATCACTTGGAGTCCGGCTTGGATATTTCTGTTGAAGTGCTACGTGTGAGACTGATGCAGACCATTTATAATCAGGATATCAAACAGATATTACTGGCCTTGAGAAGTGGTTGTGACTCTCACAACCTCCTAAGGTGAACAACCTTATCTCACAATGTTTACTTATTTTAAAACAGGTATATCCTATGTGCACCATTTTCTTTTCAGTTTCCTCTAGAGATAAGAATTAAAAGTAAACACTAACCTATTGTATCTTTTATAAAACCAGGTAGTTTTTTGTTCAAGGGGCTGGAGGTAGAAGTCAACCTAAGCCCCAATCTCTCTCCCAAAGATCCTATGCCCACATAGCATGTAGGCTAAATTCTCCCCCACTTTCACTAACATTGTTGTGGGGTGTGGGAAGAGGACTTCCTCTTCAGTGATGCTGGTGTGGAGGGGATCAGATGATAGGCTCCGTATATTAATTTTATGTATGACAATACTTATAATCTTATAAATGTGAACTTCATAAATTATGCATTAAAAGATCTGATAACTGAGGGATTACTTTCTCAACTACTTTTAGCCCATAGAACAATAAGACTGTTGGTTTAATTAAAAAGTATGCCTCAGTTTTAAATCAGGATCCAAAACTTTTCAAAATCCTCAGAAAATGTAATGCTAAAAGGGTTCCCACTCTGGGATCTATTCTGTCTCCCAGTTTCTTTTCTCTCTCAGATAGCTGTAATAACAATAATTGGCTACCCACCAGTAGCATTTACAAATGTAGTCATACTCGCTGCATGCAGTAATGGTCGCACTTTCAGTATTGAAATATTTATTTATTGCTGTACTACTAATGTAGTCTTTATAAATGAATGCACTATTTGTGCCATTCAATAATTTGATTGCACATCGAGTCCTCTCAAAAACAGGATATGCAGGCATATTTTTGATGTGAGCAATGCTTCTGCAGTACATATCTCTGCAGTTTCTAGGCACTTTGCGAAGATTCACCAAGGGAATAGTGCCGGGCTAAAGTACACTAGCATTGATAGGGTGTTTAACCACTCCAGGGGTGGAGATGTCAGATGTAGGCTCTTGAACAGGAAATCCAAATTAATTTTTATATTGTAAACAAGATTCCAATATTAGACAAAACCTAATTTTGCAATACTGATTACATCTTTATTTGTTTTCTGCTTTTACTCTTTGTTATATGCTGTGTTGTTTTTTATTTTTTGTAAATTTCTTATTTTATATCATGAAACTAAGCACCAGGTGTGTATTTAAGTGGAATAAAACATGGCTCCAATCAGACCATGATCAAGACATGTGTCAAAACGTGTGGGTCGCTGTTACACTGGGAAGCTTGTACCATGTGAAGTTTTTTTTACCTGTTTTGAAATAAAAATTCCCTTTTAACTTGAAGCATCTAAATTACTGGATTTTTCTTTTAATTTCATGTCGCTACAGAACCCGGGACAAGGGTGTTTCCATGTGAATTTGCTTCATTATGTTCAGGTGTGGGAATCAGTTGGTGAGCTACATTCCGATTCCCCTTTCCTTATGCTGCCTTATATCTCAGCTAAGTGGCAAAAAGGGTTAAGTGGAAAAATCATTTATCTCAGGCAAGTGAGATCTACAGCAATTCTATATGAGATAAGAAGTAGAGTGTAGCCAGTGAGCCAGGCCTGAGAGTCATAGAAGGAGGAGATGGCCAGGTAGGCCACATATTCTCCTATGGAGACTTTCATATGTAGTGACACATGACGAAGTCTGTGTCCAATCTCAAAAGAACTTTAATGGCCACTTTACACACACCAACTTATCTGTCCAACTTCTGAACAACTTACTGGTTGCAGTGAAATCATGGACACATTGCTCCATATGTACACAGCCACAAAATGGAGCAATGTGTCCATGATTTCACTGCAACCAGTAAGATGTTCAGAAGTTGGACAGATAAGTTGGTGTGTGTAAAGTGGCCCTCAGAGTAGTAATGAGTAGCGAAGCACCTCAGACAAGTATTAAGCAATTTGAAGTTGAGGTACTGTGGAGGGTTGTAATGACACACCTCAACCCATGCAGCTCTCACACAGGAAGAAGGAGATACACACAGCGGTTTGTTGGACTGATATAAAAGTCAATGGAAGTATGACTTGCTAGATTGATGTACCATGTAATAGAAGTAATGTACTGCCATGTTTAATCGTGACATTTCCTGCCTCTGCATAATGCCAAAGAAGTATTCTTGAACTATTCTGACTGCTGTTTGATTTATATACTTTTCATTAAGTTGTTCAGAAAATAAAAGTTTATTTTTGGACTCAGGTCTCCCTTATCTGGTCTGCCATGTTGAGCTCCAGTATGCGGTCTGCAGAGGTGTATTGCCAAGAAAGCAGCAGCACACATAGCCAGCCATGATCACCATTTTCCTATAATGCAGTGGAGTGCATTTCATGATGCACACCTAAACCATAGCTGCCCACCTATAACATTTACTACACAATAGTACAACATTTTGAATCTTTTGACTCTTTTTAAACATTGTTAAATATCAGTATTACTACATAAAATAGTAGAATGAAAAGTAATTCAAATGGCCTAAAAATAACATTTTAGTGGAAAAAAATGTAAATATAATTTTCACATCCACATTTTTAAAAGTTCTATAAAGCACCTATGGGTTCAAAATGCTCAACACATCTCTAGATGAATTCCTTGATGGATCTAGTGTTCAAAATAGGGTTACTTGTACTGTTTTCTGATGTTTTGGTACCTCAGGGTCTCTGCAAATGCGTCATGTGCCTTCAATCTATTTCAGCCAAATTTGATTTGAAAAATCTAAATATTGCGCCTTCCATTCTGAGCCCTGCAATTTGTTCAAACTGAACTTTTCATGTCAACTCTGTAGTGTCAGGCGGCATTAAGCCCGTGGGTTAGTAATGGAGAGGGACCTATCAGACATTCCCACTACCAACCCAGTAAGCAAAAGAAAAAGAGACACATACTAAAATAGTTTATTTGAATAAAGACTGCCCCACACTTTCCCTGATTCACAAATTTATTATCAGAATTGTTCCCACAAACTCCTGTTGTAATCCATGATCCTCAATTGCAGCTCCAGTGACTGAATAACAGGAAAGTACAGCTATCCACAGGCGCCAGGTAGTGACAACACTCATCAGAGTCAGCAGCTTAATCTACCACTCAGCGAAACCCGGTGACAAATACTGGGAAGGGACAAATACTGTGAAGGGACAAATACCCATGAGTCTTCCAATCTTGGTAATACCAGCCACAGCTGTCTGCTTCACCTTGGCTGGCTATCAAAAATGGGGGGACCCCACATCTTTTTTTTTTTCAGTTAATTCTTTATCTTCCTCCCAGCAGCGACTTGGGAGTCAGCGATGCATCCAGTTATCTTCGCCATATTGTTACCATTCCATTTCGGCACTGTTTTCACCCATTTCAGCAATCTTCCAGCCCTCCTAGGGGGGGTTTCCAGAGAGAAGTTCAGGTTCCCATAGACCTCAATTATACTCATTACTTGAATCAAGCCCATCCGGGCCCCAACTTGTTTGATTCAAATAACGAGTACTAGAGCAGTATATTGTTTGCTCATAATTAATTTCTAGTAATATTATGTCCTAAAACAATATTAATTTCTTCAAGTTAATTTTTAAGGTTACTGTTTTCTAACTAAAGTAAATATTTTTTATGCCTTATTAGTAAGATGGGTGTTAATGCCACACATCTAATTTAATGGATGACAGCTTAATTTTACAGTTTTTATAAATCAGACGTGTACTGTCTTATTGTACTTACAGTTCTAAGAAGTGTTCAGCAAGTGTCTTATTTTACATAAGATGAAATGAGCTGACAGTCAACTGAGTAAGACATGTGAATTGTACAATTATGTAAACGTTCACGATTAGTCCCTGTTTTGTTTAATCCCTGCCTTTTAGCCAAAATATCTATCAAAAGCAGACATTGTCAGATATTTGCAAGAGTAGGAAACCTTTAGAGGTTTAACAGATCTTTTTCCTGGCTTGTCACTGTGCTTTTCAAAAGCCAGCCATGCCTGTCTAAAGCATATGTCTATTTACCAGATATACCATTTGTTTTTATTCTATACTAGGATACTTATTTATCCTCCTTTATGTGCAGTGACCCGAGAGAGTAATCTGTTTGCAATGTGCTCATATGATCTGTGATCTGCTTGAGCTGCCTGCATTGTTCTTTAATGTTTACCATGCTTTCAAGCTTGTTATCAGTAAATGTGGAAATCTTGGTTTTATCTGCATTATACAAGACATTTGTAAGTCCATAAAAGGACAGTGACAGCTTTCACACATCCCTATTCTCTTCTATTCAGTTAGAATAATACATATATTTTCACCACTGTTTAATTAGTTTGGTTTCCAGATTTGCTACTAAGTCATATAGTAATTTAGAAGGCATTACAACTATTACCAAGCAAAAGTGTATATTAATGACATTGTATAAAAAACAAAGAATTCATCAGTACATTGTACAGTATATCATAAGACGGAGGCAAACATTAATTATATGATATTAAAACAGAATTATTGCTATATAGAGTACGTTTATAAAAGAAGAAACTTAGCAGACAAATTGGCCAATTTATGTGTACCCACTAGCCACTACAAAGCAACCTCTCTCTGAATCGCATGCTAATCCTAAGTATTGAATATTAGGGCCATCTCCAGGTTTTTGTGGGCCCCGGGCGAAAGAGCCTCAGTGGGCCCCCTTTAGTACATACTACTGCATGTATGTATATATATATATATATATATATCTACTATATAATTGCCGTAGCACGTTTTGTGTCGGCCCCCGCACGTCGTGGCTATGTCACACTGTGACGTCACCACGCCGTGCGAGGCATTGCCCGCGTAGCGGGCATTGCGACCGCCGTTGTCATCCCGCTACTCGGCATGAGGGGCCCATTGCCTCCACCCCCTGGGGGGCCCCGTGCTCACCACAGCCGCCCGCCGTGCGCCCGGAGAGGAGGGAGGACGGAACTTCCTGTCCGGCAGCTCTGCCCGCCCCTCCTCTCCTCCTACAGCACACGCACGGGCCGCGGCGCGGTGAGTCTGCACTCCCCTCCAGCCTGTGCTCTCCCCTCCAGCCTCCATTCTCCTCTCCAGCCTCCCTTATGCCCTCCAGCCTCTGCCATCCAGCCTCCGTTCTCCCCTCCAGCCTCTTCCCTCCAGCCTATCCCCTCCAGCCTCCGCTCTGCCCTCCAGCCTCCGCTCTGCCCTCCAGCCTCCGCTCTGCCCTCCAGCCTCTGCCCTCCAGCCTCTGCCCTCCAGCCTCTGCCCTCCAGCCTCCGCTCTGCCCTCCAGCCTCCGCTCTGCCCTCCAGCCTCTGCTCTCCCCTCCAGCCTCCGCTCTCCTTTCCAGCCTCCGCTCTCCCCTCCAGCCTCCGCTCTCCCCTCCAGCCTCCGCTCTGCCCTCCAGCCTCCGCTCTGCGCTCCAGCCTCCGCTCTGCCCTCCAGCCTCCGCTCTGCCCTCCAGCCTCTGCCCTCCAGCCTCTGCCCTCCAGCCTCCGCTTTGCCCTCCAGCCTCTGCTCTGCCCTCCAGCCTCCGCTCTCCCCTCCAGCCTCCGCTCTGCCCTCCAGCCTCCGCTCTGCCCTCCAGCCTCTGCTCTGCTCTCCAGCCTCCGCTCTGCCCTCCAGCCTCCGCTCTGCCCTCCAGCCTCCGCTCTCCCCTCCAGCCTCCGCTCTGCCCTCCAGCCTCTGCTCTGCCCTCCAGCCTCTGCTCTGCCCTCCAGCCTCCGCTCTGCCTCCAGCCTCCGCTCCTCACCTCTGCCCTCCAGCCTCCGCTCTCCCTCCAGCCTCGCTCTGCCCTCCAGCCTCCGCTCTGCCCTCCAGCCTCGCTCTGCCCTCCAGCCTCTGCTCTGCCTCCAGCCTCTGCTCTGCCTCCAGCCTCCGCTCTGCCCTCCAGCCTCCGCTCTGCGCTCTCCAGCCTCCGCTCTCCCTCCAGCCTCCGCTTGCCCTCCAGCCTCGCTCTGCCCTCCAGCCTCGCTCTGCCCTCCAGCCTCCGCTCTGCCCTCCAGCCTCGCTCTCCCCTCCAGCCTCCGCTCTCCCTCCAGCCTCCGCTCTGCCCTCCAGCCTCCGCTCTGCCCTCCAGCCTCTCCGCTCTGCCCTCCAGCCTCCGCTCTCTCCAGCCCTCCGCCTCAGTCCGCTCTGCCCTCCAGCCTCCGTCATGCCCTCCAGCCTCCGCTCTGCCCTCCAGCCTCCGCTCTGCCCCTCCAGCCTCCGCTCTGCCCTCCAGCCTCCCAGCCTCTCCCCTCCAGCTCTCTCCGCTCTCCCTCCAGCCTCCGCTCTGCCCTCCAGCCTCCGCTCTCCCCTCCAGCCTCCGCTCTGCCCTCTCAGCCCTCGCTCTGCCCTCCAGCCTTCTCCCTCCAGCCTCTGCCCCCAGCCTCCGCTCTGCCCTCCAGCCTCCTGCTCTGCCCTCCAGCCTCCGCTCTCCACCTCCGCTCTGCTCCTCCACCTCCAGCTCTCCCTCGCCCTCCGCTCTGCTCCTCTCCAGCCTCCGCTCTGCCCTCCAGCCTCCGCTCTGCCCTCCAGCCTCCGCTCTCCCCTCCAGCCTCCGCTCTGCCCTCCAGCCTCCGCTCTGCCCCTCCAGCCTCCGCTCTGCCCTCCAGCCTCTGCTCTCCCTCCAGCCTCGCTCTGCCCTCCAGCCTCCGCTCTCCCTCCAGCCTCTCCCCTCCAGCCTCGCCCTCCAGCCTCCGCTCTGCCCTCCAGCCTCCGCTCTGCCCTCCAGCCTCGCTCTGCCCCCCAGCCTCCGCTCTGCCCTCCAGCCTCCGCTCTGCCTCCAGCCTCGCTCTGCTCCAGCCTCCGCTCTGCCCTCCAGCCTCCGCTCTCCCCTCCAGCCTCCGCTCTCCCTCCAGCCTCCGCTCTGCCCTCCAGCCTCGCTCTGCCCTCCAGCCTCTGCCTCTCCAGCCTCTGCTCTCCCTCCAGCCTCCGCTCTCCCTCCAGCCTCTCGTCTCTGCCCTCCAGCCTCCGCTCTGCCCTCCAGCCTCTCGCACTCTGCCCCTCCAGCCTCGCTCTGCCCTCCAGCCTCGCTCTGCCCTCCAGCCTCCGCTCTCCCTCCAGCCTCCGCTCTCCCCTCCAGCCTCCGCTCTGCCCTCCAGCCTCCGCTCTGCCCTCCAGCCTCCGCTCTCCCTCCAGCCTCCGCTCTGCCCTCCAGCCTCTGCTCTGCCCTCAGCCTCCCTCGCTCTGCTCTCCAGCCTCCAGCTCTCCCTCCGCCTGCTCGCTCGCCCTCCAGCCTCCGCTCTCCCTCCAGCCTCCGCTCTCCCCTCCAGCCTCCGCTCTGCCCTCCAGCCTCCGCTCTGCCCTCCAGCCTTCCGCTCTGCCCTTCCAGCCTCCGCTCCTCCGCCTCCGCTCTGCCCCTCCAGCCTCCGCTCTGCCCTCCAGCCTCCGCTCTGCCCTCCAGCCTCCGCTCTGCCCTCCAGCCTCGCTCTGCCCTCCAGCACTCCGCTCTGCCCTCCAGCCTCCGCTCTGCCCTCCAGCCTCTCCCTCTCTGCCCTCCAGCCTCCGCTCTGCCCTCCAGCCTCCCTCTGCCCTCCAGCCTCCGCTCTGCCCTCCAGCCTCTCGCTCTGCCCTCCACCTCCGCTCTGCCTCCAGCCTCCGCTCTCCCTCCAGCCTCCGCTTGCTCCTCCCAGCCTCCGCTCTGCCCTCCAGCCTCCGCTCTGCCCTCCAGCCTCCGCTCTGCCCTCCAGCCTCCGCTCTCTCCTCCAGCCTCCGCTCTCCTTTCCAGCCTCCGCTCTCCCCTCCAGCCTCCGCTCTCCCCTCCAGCCTCCGCTCTGCCCTCCAGCCTCCGATCTCCCTCCAGCCTCCGCTCTGCCCTCCAGCCTCCGCTCTCCCTCCAGCCTCTGCCCTCCAGCCTCTGCCCTCCACCTCCGCTCTGCCCTCCAGCCTCTGCTCTGCCCTCCAGCCTCCGCTCTCACCCCTCCAGCCTCCTGCTCTCTCCCTCCACCTCCGCTCTGCCCTCCAGCCTCTGCTCTGCTCTCCAGCCTCCGCTCTGCCCTCCAGCCTCCGCTCTGCCCTCCAGCCTCCGCTCTCCCCTCCAGCCTCCGCTCTGCCCTCCAGCCTCCGCTCTGCCCTCCAGCCTCTGCTCTGCCCTCCAGCCTCTGCTCTGCCCTCCAGCCTCTGCTCTGCCCTCCAGCCTCTGCTCTCCCCTCCAGCCTCTCCCCTCCAGCCTCTCCCCTCCAGCCTCTACCCTCCAGCCTCCGCTCTCCCCTCCAGCCTCCGCTCTCCCCTCCAGCCTCCGCTCTCTCCTCCAGCCTCCGCTCTCCCCTCCAGCCTCCGCTCTGCCCTTCAGCCTCCGTTCTCCCCTCCAGCCTCTGCCCTAAAGCCTCTGCCCTCCAGCCTCTCCCCTCCAGCCTTTCCCCTCCAGCCTCTCCTTTCCAGCCTCCAGCCGATCCCCTCCAGCCTCCAGCCAATCCCCTCCAGCCTCCGCTCTCCCCTCCAGCCTCTGCTCTCCCTTCCAGCCTCTGCTCTCCCTTCCAGCCTCCGCTCTCCCCTCCAGCCTCTGCCCTCCCCTCCAGCCTCCGCACTCCCCTCCAGCCTCCGCTCTCCCCTCCAGCCTCCGCTCTCCCCTCCAGCCTCCGCTCTGCCCTCCAGCCTTCGCTTTCCCCTCCAGACTCCGCTCTCCCCTCCAGCCTCTGCCCTCCAGCATCTGCCCTCCAGCCTCTGCCCTCCAGCCTCTCCCCTCCAGCCTCTGCTCTGCCCTCCAGCCTCCGCTCTCCTTTCCAGCCTCCGCTCTCCCCTCCAGCCTCCACTCTCCCTTCCAGCCTCCGCTCTCCCTTCCAGCCTCCGCTCTGCCCTCCAGCCTCCGCTTTCCCCTCCAGCCTCCGCTTTCCCCTCCAGCCTCCGCTCTCCCCTCCAGCCTCCGCTCTCCCCTCCAGCCTCTGCCCTCCAGCATCCGCTCTCCCCTCCAGCATCCGCTCTCCCCTCCAGCCTCTGCCCTCCAGCCTCCGCTCTCCCCTCCAGCCTCCGCCTTCCCCTCGAGCCTCCGCTCTCCCCTCCAGCCTCCGCTCTCCCCTCTAGCCTCTGTTCTCCCCTCCAGCCTCTGCCCTCCAGCCTCCGCTCTCCCCTCCTGCCTCTGCCCTCCTGCCTTCGCTCTCCCCTCCAGCCTTTCCCCTCCAGCCTCTGCCCTCCAGCCTCCGCTCTCCCATCCTGCCTCTGCCCTCCAGCCTTCGCTCTCCCCTCCAGCCTTTCCCCTCCAGCCTCTGCCCTCCAGCCTCTGCCCTCCAGCCTCCAGCCTCTGCCCTCCAGCCTCCGCTCTCCCCTCCAGCCTCTGCCCTCCAGCCTCCGCTCTCCCCTCCAGCCTCTCCCCTCCAGCCTCCGCTCTCCCCTCCAGCCTCCGCTCTCCTCTCCAGCCTCCGCTCTGCCCTTCAGCCTCCGTTCTCCCCTCCAGCCTCTGCCCTAAAGCCTCTGCCCTCCAGCCTCTCCCCTCCAGCCTTTCCCCTCCAGCCTCTCCTTTCCAGCCTCCAGCCAATCCCCTCCAGCCTCCGCTCTCCCCTCCAGCCTCCGCTCTCCCCTCCAGCCTCTGCTCTCCCTTCCAGCCTCCGCTCTCCCCTCCAGCCTCTGCCCTCCCCTCCAGCCTCTGCTCTAGCCTCTGCCCTCCCCTCCAGCCTCCGCTCTCCCCTCCAGCCTCCGCTCTCCTCACCCCTCCATATGCAATGTACAGTATCTACTATATAATTGCCATAGGCACTTCCGTGTCGGTCCCTGAAAAGACCGTGGCTATGTCACTCTGTGACGTCAGCACGGCGAAGCATTGGCCGCGTAGCGGCTAATGCGAGTCGCTGGCCTGCGCGAGCAATGGCCGCGAGGCCATTGCTCGCGCAGGCTGAGTACGAGCAATGCGAGTCGCTGGCCAGCGCGAGCAATGGCCGCGAGGCCATTGCTTGCGCAGGCTGAGTACGAGCAATGGCCGCGAAGCGGCCATTGCGAGTCGCTGGCCGAAAATTGAACCAGAGGCTCGGCCTCAAAGTTAACGATTTACCGGTCAGGTAGCGCGAGCAATGGCCATTGCGAGTCGCTGCCTGAGCCGCGCTTCTAATTGGTCGGCGCCAGCGAGTCGTTACACTTGCGGCGCGCTTGCGGTAATCCTCATACAAAGTATAGTATTCTAGACACCCGATGCATTTGCATCGGGCTCACAGCTAGTATATATATATATATATTGGGATTACAGAGCATTACATTAAAGAGCAGCATAAACATGATATAGATAGTGCAGGCAAATCAAACCTTTCTTCACAGGTTCTAGATACAGTCCGTCCAAAGAAGAAATGCAGCACCGAAGTTCTTAAGTGAAATAATAACTTTTTATTGTGGTTGGCACAAATAGCCTGTTTATGCCAACCACAATAGAAAGTTCTTTTTTCACTTAAGAACGTAAGTGCTGCATTTCTTCTTTGGACAGACTATATATATATAATATATATATATATATATATATAAAGGTTGACTGTAATATATATATACTAGCTGTGAGCCCGATTCAAAAGAATCGGGAGTCTAGAATCTGGAGAGAGAGAGGGAGAGAGAGAGAGGGAGAGAGAGGGAGAGAGAGAGAGGGAGAGAGAGAGGGAGAGGGAGAGAGAGAGAGATATAGATAGATAGATATAGATATAGATAGATATAGATATAGATAGAGATAGATACAGATAGATAGATAGATAGATATAGATATAGATAAAGATAGATAGATATAGATAGATATAGATATAGATACATAGATAGATAGATAGATATAGATAGATAGATAGATAGATAGATAGATAGATAGATAGATAGATAGAAAAACAAAAACAAAACAGCACAACTGATATTTGACGGGTGCAAAGCCCCCCTACCATACAGATGATACAAGTCCAAGTAAAAAATGGAGGCAGCACTTCCTTCAGTTCAGTTATATGGGCTTTATTCCCAGGACAGCAACGTTTCGACTCAGTGGTCTTTCTCAAGCAGTGTCACAAATACAACTGAGGTGCACATATTTATAGCACCCATACAAGGGGCTCATTAGGTGTATAATTAGTGTTTAACAATAAATATATCATACATATAGAAAATACAGTGTATACAATTTCAATCTTATTACATATGAAGTGTATTAAAACATGACATAGTCAATAACATAGTGCTTAAATATGTTAAAACGTCCCTATGGACTTAATTAGTATATTGTGCACATGTGTATATAAGTATAAATCATCTTACTCAGGTAATATGGCTTGCTGCACTTCCATCATTATTCCCAACAGGAAACCGCTGGACTCCCAGCGTGTAGTTTCCTCTACTGCCCATGCTCCGTAATTCTATTTCCTCCTTCCGGTCACCATTACCTATTGCGAGTCCTCGCGCATGCGCACTAGCGCACCGGGACTCTCAATGTGTAGTTTTTTACCGTTCTATGTCCGAATTCTCGCGCATGCGCACTACCAATGCGAGAATCTCGGGCGCCATCTTAGAATTCCTATATTTAAATAGGGATGAAGCTTTTTTCTATATAAATGAAGGAACATCACTTTATTTAATATCCATAGATCTCGATATTTGATCACTTTGCTCCCAGCTTAATTTATAATCAATGGTTAGAAGCTGCTACTACTCCATCATCATATAATGATGACTAATCATAACCAGTTTAACTGGATTGATACTTTCAACATATAGCAGCCTATAGTTATATAAACATTGAATTAGCTAAAGGCATTCTTGTAAGACGTATAATCACCGTCCAGAGGACTATATACAGTTAAGCACCTATACTCATATAGGCACAAATGATATAGACATTCATAGGTAGAACCCCACCATATTATGTCAATCATTCTGTTTAGGTGATAGTATCTTACTCTATGTGATCTATCTGAGATATCAGAAGTTATCCATAAGCATCTATGTCACCGTCCAGAGGACTATTTACAGTTAAGTGCTCTGTTCAACCTGAGCACAAATGACACTATCATAAATTAGTATACATCTACCTAATTATGTCGGTCATTCTGTTTAGGTGACACCTTGCATAAAATTCCTTCAACTTAACAGAAACCTCATATTTTCTTTCTCAGTAATTCTTTATTAATATACAGTAATGTCATATAGTCATAGTAAACCGAAAGGAGGACATATAACAAAAAAGATGACAAGTAAATAAATAGGACAGCAGTTTGAATATCATATAGATGTTCTAGTGCAGCATTCCCATATTTCCAGCATATCTATAATAAACAAAAAACAAACAAAGAAACATTAAAACAATACATTTATCTCATATTTGTTATTGGATGTACAAACACTGAACCTTTGATCATCAGATTACAATTCATGCACGAAAGACATGGGTAGCATCCTTTACGTTTTGATCCAGTCAAATATTTCTGTCCTTCTTTTTTAAAACTACCAATGTCTGAGTGCATCA